>JABXNX010000291.1:0-18744 GCA_014843695.1 Archivesica marissinica | reverse complement strand
ATACCCCATACACTATGTCCTAGTCACAATACCCCATACACTATGCCCTAATCACAATACCCCATACACTATGCCCTAGTCACAATACCCCATACACTATGCTCTAGTCACAATACCCCATACACTATGCCCTAGTCACAATACCCCATACACTATGCCCTAGTCACAATACCACATACACTATGCCCTAGTCACTATACCCCATACACTATGCCCTAGTCACTATACCCCAGTCACAATACCCCATACACTATGCCCTAGTCACAATACCACATACACTATGCCCTAGTCACTATACCCCATACACTATGCCCTAGTCACTATACCCCAGTCACAATACCCCATACACTATGCCCTAGTCACAATACCACATACACTATGCCCTAGTCACTATACCCCATACACTATGCCCTAGTCACTATACCCCAGTCACAATACCCCATACACTATGCCCTAGTCACAATACCACATACACTATGCCCTAGTCACTATACCCCATACACTATGCCCTAGTCACTATACCCCAGTCACAATACCCCATACACTATGCCCTAGTCACAATACCACATACACTATGCCCTAGTCACTATACCCCATACACTATGCCCTAGTCACTATACCCCAGTCACAATACCACATACACTATGCCCTAGTCACAATACTCCATACACTATACCCCAGTCACAATACCACATACACTATGCCCCAGTCACAATACCCCATACACTATGCCCTAGTCACTATACCCCATACACTATATCCCAGTCACAATACCCATACACTATGCCCCAGTCACTATACCCCATACACTATACCCCAGTCACAATACCACATACACTATGCTGCAGTCACAATACCCCATACACTATGTCCTAGTCACAATACCCCATACACTATGCCCTAGTCACTATAGCCATACACTATGCCCTAGTCACAATACCCATACACTATGCCCTAGTCACTATACCCCATACACTATGTCCTAGTCACTATACCCATACACTATGTCCTAGTCACTATACCCATACACTATGTCCTAGTCACTATACCCATACACTATGCCCTAGTCACTATACCCCATACACTATGCCCTAGTCACAATACCCCATACACTATGCCCTAGTCACAATACCCATACACTATGCCCTAGTCACTATACCCATACACTATGCCCTAGTCATATACCCCATACACTATGCCCTAGTCACTATACCCATACACTATGCCCTAGTCACAATACCCCATACACTATGCCCTAGTCACAATACCCCATACACTATGCCCTAGTCACAATACCCCATACACTATGCCCTAGTCACAATACCCCATACACTATGCCCTAGTCACAATACCCCATACACTATGCCCTAGTCACAATACCCCATACACTATGCCCTAGTCACAATACCCCAGTCACAATACCCCATACACTATGCCCTAGTCATAATACCCCATACACTATGCCCTAGTCACAATACCCCATACACTATGCTCCAGTCACAATACCCCATACACTATGCCCTAGTCACAATACCCCATACACTATGCCCTAGTCACAATACCACATACACTATGCCCTAGTCACTATACCCCATACACTATGCCCTAGTCACTATACCCCAGTCACAATACCCCATACACTATGCCCTAGTCACAATACCACATACACTATGCCCTAGTCACATACCCCATACACTATGCCCTAGTCACTATACCCCAGTCACAATACCACATACACTATGCCCTAGTCACAATACTCATACACTATGCCCAGTCACAATACCCCATACACTATGCCCTAGTCACAATACCCCATACACTATGCCCAGTCAAATACCCCATACACTATGCCCTAGTCACTATACCCCATACACTATATCCCAGTCACAATACCCCATACACTATGCCCCAGTCACTATACCCCATACACTATACCCCAGTCACAATACCACATACACTATGCTGCAGTCACAATACCCCATACACTATGTCCTAGTCACAATACCCCATACACTATGCCCTAGTCACTATAGCCATACACTATGCCCTAGTCACAATACCCATACACTATGCCCTAGTCACTATACCCCATACACTATGCCCTAGTCACTATACCCATACACTATGCCCTAGTCACTATACCCATACACTATGTCCTAGTCACTATACCCATACACTATGCCCTAGTCACAATACCCATACACTATGCCCTAGTCACTATACCCATACACTATGCCCAGTCACAATACCCCATACACTATGCCCTAGTCACTATACCCCATACACTATCCCAGTCACAATACCCCATACACTATGCCCCATACACTATGCCCTAGTCACAATACCCCGTACACTATGCCCTAGTCACAATACCCCATACACTATGCCCCAGTCACAATACCCCATACACTATGCCCTAGTCACAATACCCCATACACTATGCCCCAGTCACAATACCCCATACACTATGCCCTAGTCACAATACCCCATACACTATGCCCCAGTCACAATACCCCATACACTATGCCCTAGTCACAATACCCCAGTCACAATACCCCATACACTATGCCCTAGTCACAATACCCCATACACTATGCCCCAGTCACAATACCCCATACACTATGCCCTAGTCACAATACCCCATACACTATGCTCCAGTCACAATACCCCATACACTATGCCCTAGTCACAATACCCCATACACTATGCCCTAGTCACAATACCACATACACTATGCCCTAGTCACTATACCCCATACACTATGCCCTAGTCACTATACCCCAGTCACAATACCCCATACACTATGCCCTAGTCACAATACCACATACACTATGCCCTAGTCACTATACCCCATACACTATACCCCAGTCACAATACCACATACACTATGCCCTAGTCACAATACCCATACACTATACCCAGTCACAATACCACATACACTATGCCCAGTCACAATACCCATACACTATGCCCTAGTCACTATACCCCATACACTATATCCCAGTCACAATACCCCATACACTATGCCCCAGTCACTATACCCCATACACTATACCCAGTCACAATACCACATACACTATGCTGCAGTCACAATACCCCATACACTATGTCCTAGTCACAATACCCCATACACTATGCCCTAGTCACTATAGCCATACACTATGCCCTAGTCACAATACCCATACACTATGCCCTAGTCACTATACCCCATACACTATGTCCTAGTCACTATACCCATACACTATGTCCTAGTCACTATACCCATACACTATGCCCTAGTCACTATACCCCATACACTATGCCCTAGTCACTATACCCCATACACTATGCCCTAGTCACAATACCCCATACACTATGCCCTAGTCACTATACCCCATACACTATGCCCCAGTCACTATACCCCATACACTATGCCCTAGTCACTATACCCCATACACTATGCCCTAGTCACTATACCCCATACACTATGCCCTAGTCACTATACCCATACACTATGCCCTAGTCACTATACCCCATACACTATGCCCTAGTCACAATACCACATACACTATGCCCTAGTCACTATACCCCATACACTATGCCCTAGTCACTATACCCCAGTCACAATACCCCATACACTATGCCCTAGTCACAATACCACATACACTATGCCCTAGTCACTATACCCCATACACTATGCCCTAGTCACTATACCCCAGTCACAATACCCCATACACTATGCCCTAGTCACAATACCACATACACTATGCCCTAGTCACTATACCCCATACACTATGCCCTAGTCACTATACCCCAGTCACAATACCCCATACACTATGCCCTAGTCACAATACCACATACACTATGCCCTAGTCACTATACCCCATACACTATGCCCTAGTCACTATACCCCAGTCACAATACCCCATACACTATGCCCTAGTCACAATACCACATACACTATGCCCTAGTCACTATACCCCATACACTATGCCCTAGTCACTATACCCCAGTCACAATACCACATACACTATGCCCTAGTCACAATACTCCATACACTATACCCCAGTCACAATACCCTATACAATATGCCCTAGTCACAATACCCCATACACTATGCCCCAGTCACAATACCCCATACACTATGCCCTAGTCACTATACCCCATACACTATATCCCAGTCACAATACCCCATACACTATGCCCCAGTCACTATACCCCATACACTATACCCCAGTCACAATACCACATACACTATGCTGCAGTCACAATACCCCATACACTATGTCCTAGTCACAATACCCCATACACTATGCCCTAGTCACTATAGCCATACACTATGCCCTAGTCACAATACCCATACACTATGCCCTAGTCACTATACCCCATACACTATGTCCTAGTCACTATACCCATACACTATGTCCTAGTCACTATACCCATACACTATGTCCTAGTCACTATACCCATACAATATGCCCTAGTCACTATACCCCATACACTATGCCCTAGTCACTATACCCCATACACTATGCCCTAGTCACAATACCCCATACACTATGCCCTGGTCACTATACCCCATACACTATGCCCCAGTCACTATACCCCATACACTATGCCCTAGTCACTATACCCATACACTATGCCCTAGTCACAATACCCCATACACTATGTCCTAGTCACAATACCCCATACACTATGCCCTAATCACAATACCCCATACACTATGCCCTAGTCACTATACCCCATACACTATTTCCTAGTCACTATACCCCATACACTATGCCCCAGTCACTATACCCCATACACTATGCCCTAGTCACTATACCCATACACTATGCCCTAGTCACAATACCCCATACACTATGCCCTAATCACAATACCCCATACACTATGCCCTAGTCACTATACCCCATACACTATACCCTAGTCACAATACCCCATACACTATGCCCTAGTCACTATACCCATACACTATGCCCTAGTCACTATTCCCTAGTCACAATACCCTATACACTATGCCCTAGTCACAATACCCCATACACTATGCCCTAGTCACAATACCCCATACACTATGCCCTAGTCACAATACCTATACACTATGCCCCAGTCACAATACCCCGTACACTATGCCCTAGTCACAATACCCCATACACTATGCCCCAGTCACAATACCCCATACACTATGCCCCATACACTATGCCCTAGTCACAATACCCATACACTATGCCCTAGTCACAATACCCCATACACTATGCCCTAGTCACAATACCCCATACACTATACCCCAGTCACAATACCCCATACACTATGCCCCAGTCACAATACCCCGTACACTATGCCCCAGTCACAATACCACATACACTATGCCCCAGTCACAATACCTCATACACTATGCCCCAGTCACAATACCACATACACTATGCCCCAGTCACAATACCACATACACTATGCCCCAGTCACAATACCCATACACTATGCCCCAGTCACAATACCACATACACTATGCCCCAGTCACAATACCCATACACTATGCCCCAGTCACAATACCACATACACTATGCCCCAGTCACAATACCCATACACTAGCCCCATACACTATGCCCTAGTCACAATACCCCATACACTATGCCCTAGTCACAATACCCCATACACTATGCCCCAGTCACAATACCCCATACACTATGCCCTAGTCACAATACCCCATACACTATGCCCCAGTCACAATACCCCATACACTATGCCCTAGTCACTATACCCATACACTATGCCCTAGTCACTATACCCCATACACTATGCCCTAGTCACTATACCCCATACACTATGCCCTAGTCACTATACCCATACACTATGCCCTAGTCACTATACCCCATACACTATGCCCTAGTCACTATACCCCATACACTATGCCTAGTCACTATACCCATACACTATGCCCTAGTCACTATCCCATACACTATGCCCTAGTCACAATACCCCATACACTATGTCCTAGTCACAATACCCCATACACTATGCCCTAGTCACAATACCCCATACACTATGCCCTAGTCACAATACCCCATACACTATGCCCCAGTCACAATACCCCATACACTATGCCCTAGTCACAATACCCCATACACTATGCCCTAGTCACAATACCACATACACTATGCCCTAGTCACTATACCCCATACACTATGCCCTAGTCACTATACCCCAGTCACAATACCCCATACACTATGCCCTAGTCACAATACCACATACACTATGCCCTAGTCACTATACCCCATACACTATGCCCTAGTCACTATACCCCAGTCACAATACCCCATACACTATGCCCTAGTCACAATACCACATACACTATGCCCTAGTCACTATACCCCATACACTATGCCCTAGTCACTATACCCCAGTCACAATACCCCATACACTATGCCCTAGTCACAATACCACATACACTATGCCCTAGTCACTATACCCCATACACTATGCCCTAGTCACTATACCCCAGTCACAATACCCCATACACTATGCCCTAGTCACAATACCACATACACTATGCCCTAGTCACTATACCCCATACACTATGCCCTAGTCACTATACCCCAGTCACAATACCACATACACTATGCCCTAGTCACAATACTCCATACACTATACCCCAGTCACAATACCACATACACTATGCCCCAGTCACAATACCCCATACACTATGCCCTAGTCACTATACCCCATACACTATATCCCAGTCACAATACCCCATACACTATGCCCCATACACTATGCCCTAGTCACAATACCCCGTACACTATGCCCTAGTCACAATACCCCATACACTATGCCCCAGTCACAATACCCCATACACTATGCCCTAGTCACAATACCCCATACACTATGCCCCAGTCACAATACCCCATACACTATGCCCTAGTCACAATACCCCATACACTATGCCCCAGTCACAATACCCCATACACTATGCCCTAGTCACAATACCCCAGTCACAATACCCCATACACTATGCCCTAGTCACAATACCCCATACACTATGCCCCAGTCACAATACCCCATACACTATGCCCTAGTCACAATACCCCATACACTATGCTCCAGTCACAATACCCCATACACTATGCCCTAGTCACAATACCCCATACACTATGCCCTAGTCACAATACCACATACACTATGCCCTAGTCACTATACCCCATACACTATGCCCTAGTCACTATACCCCAGTCACAATACCCCATACACTATGCCCTAGTCACAATACCCCATACACTATGCCCTAGTCACTATACCCCATACACTATGCCCTAGTCACTATACCCCAGTATCCCATACACTATGCCCTAGTCACAATACTCCATACACTATACCCCAGTCACAATACCACATACACTATGCCCCAGTCACAATACCCCATACACTATGCCCTAGTCACTATACCCCATACACTATATCCCAGTCACAATACCCCATACACTATGCCCCAGTCACTATACCCCATACACTATACCCCAGTCACAATACCACATACACTATGCTGCAGTCACAATACCCCATACACTATGTCCTAGTCACAATACCCCATACACTATGCCCTAGTCACTATAGCCATACACTATGCCCTAGTCACAATACCCATACACTATGCCCTAGTCACTATACCCCATACACTATGTCCTAGTCACTATACCCATACACTATGTCCTAGTCACTATACCCATACACTATGTCCTAGTCACTATACCCATACACTATGCCCTAGTCACTATACCCCATACACTATGCCCTAGTCACTATACCCCATACACTATGCCCTAGTCACAATACCCCATACACTATGCCCTAGTCACTATACCCCATACACTATGCCCTAGTCACTATCTCACCCCATACACTATGCCCTAGTCACAATACCCTACACTATGCCCTAGTCACAATACCCCATACACTATGCCCTAGTCACAATACCCCATACACTATGCCCTACACAATACCCCATACACTATGCCCTAGTCACTATCCCCATACACTATGCCCTAGTCACAATACCCCATACACTATGCCCTAGTCACTATACCCCATACACTATGCCCTAGTCACTATACCCATACACTATGCCCTAGTCACAATACCCCATACACTATGCCCTAGTCACAATACCCATACACTATGCCCTAGTCACAATACCCCATACACTATGCCCTAGTCACAATACCCATACACTATGCCCTAGTCACAATACCCCATACACTATGCCCTAGTCACAATACCCCATACACTATGCCCTAGTCACAATACCCCATACACTATGCCCTAGTCACTATACCCCATACACTATGCCCTAGTCACAATACCCCATACACTATGCCCTAGTCACAATACCCCATACACTATGCCCTAGTCACAATACCCCATACACTATGCCCTAGTCACTATACCCCATACACTATGCCCTAGTCACAATACCACATACACTATGCCCTAGTCACTATACCCCATACACTATGCCCTAGTCACAATACCTCATACACTATGCATGCAGTACCTATGCACAATGCCATAATTATGTACTATACCCAATGCACTTTCCCCTATGTACTACTGCCTAAGCACTATGCACCATCCCTTATGCCATGTGTACTATATCATGTGCACTATACCATGTGCAATCTACCATATGCACTATACTCTATGTACTATACCATATGCACTATAATATATGCACTATGTCATATGTACATTACCCTATGCACTATACCCTGTGCACATTCCCATATGCGCTATGCCATGTGCACTATACCCTTTGAACTATCCCTTATGCACTCGCTATGCCATGTGCACTATATCCTAATCACTATCCCATATACCATGTGCACTATCTCCCTATGCAATATTTTCTATGTACTATGCAATATCCTCTATGTACTATGCAATATCCTCTATGACTATACCCTATGCACTATGGTTTATCATGCACCAGTAAGCATACGTCTGAGCGATATGATGTCACAAGTTTATCATGCAACCAGTAAGCAAAAGGTCACAGCGATTTGACTTTTCTAGAAAAAATATAATTTACTAAGCAGGCCGTTTTTGGCCATTTCTGCATATTTTATAATACCACATGTTGTATGTTTCTGCACTTATTTTTATAACTTTTGGACATTCAATTGCATGGTCAATAATAGTATGAAATATACGAATGTTGTTGTGAATAGTAAAATGCTTGTTTTTTGTATGTTACTAATTTTCTCTATTAAAACGTTAATAAAAATGTCAGCTTGATACCAGTGATGATTTCTGTACATTATTACCTTAGTAACACGGTCATACATATTTGCATGCTTGAAACGTTTGCTTGCCATTTGAATTTTACTCACGCAAAATCAGTGAATGTGGTAGGGGTATTATTTCTATATTCTCCACTGTGTACGACAAACGTGTAGAATCCTTAACTTAGTTGAGTTACAACAAGCGACAGATGAGTCGTATCTACCCGAAGGGTGGTCGTGTCGACTCCAGTAACTACATGCCTCAGATATTCTGGAACGCCGGCTGTCAGATGGTGGCTCTCAACTTTCAGACCCCAGACTTGGCAATGCAACTGAATCAGGGAAAATTTGAATATAACGGCAACTGTGGGTATGTTGAAAGGATATTTATCAGTATTAATATACATGTAGTCCAGCATTTAACCCTTTTAAAATGTTGAATAAATTGGAAGGAATGTGCAAACAACATAGATCCAGATCAACCGTGGTGTCGGATCAAGCTCCATGTTGGTTTGCTATTCAGCCAAGTTATTTTAGCTCCACTATGATAATAGCAAACGGCATAACCTGATCAGACAGCAAAGTCTGTGCCGTCTGATCTGGCTCTATGCTGTTTGCAAAAGTAACTTTAGTTGCAATTAGCATTTAAGGGTTTTTACCCTCTAGCAGTGAAAAGCAGCAGTCAAATCTGTCATGCAATTTCATTGGAATTGTGTCGTAGCAATAGAGTTTTCAGGTAGATTTAAGAAAAACACATTAATGATTTATCGTCGGCAACAATTGTTTGAACTATTTATAGACTTTATTTTACCCAGCATGCAAAGAGTCAAACATAAGTGCATCTAACATGTTTACTATAGTTCCTTCTCAGCTTGTTCTGATTCAATAATGACTGTACATTAGACCAGAGAACACCTCACCAACTTGTCTATGTCGGACCTGAGCTGACCTACCAACTTGTCTATGTCGGACCTGAGCTGACCTACCAACTTGTCTATGTCAGACCTGAGCTGACCTACCAACTTGTCTATGTCGGACCTGAGCTGACCTATCAACTTGTCTATGTCGGACCTGAGCTGACCTACCAACGTGTCTATGTCGGACCTGAGCTGACCTACCAACTTGTCTATGTCGGACCTCAGCTGACCTACCAACTTGTCTGTCGGACCTCAGCTGACCTACCCTTGTCTATGTCGGACCTCAGCTGACCTACCAACTTGTCTATGTCGGACCTCAGCTGACCTACCAACTTGTCTATGTCGGACCTGAGCTGACCTACCACTTGTCTATGTCAGACCTCAGCTGACCGTACCAACCTGTCTATGTCGGACCTCAGCTGACGTACCAACTTGTCTATGTCAGACCTCAGCTGACCGTACCAACTTGTCTATGTCGGATCTGAGCTGACCTACCAACTTGTCTATGTCGGACCTCAGCTGACCGTACCAACTTGTCTATGTCGGACCTCAGCTGACCGTACCAACTTGTCTATGTCAGACCTCAGCTGACCGTACCAACTTGTCTATGTCGGACCTCAGCTGACCTACCAACTTGTCTATGTCAGACCTCAGCTGACTGTACCAACTTGTCTATGTCGGACCTCAGCTGACCGTACCAACTTGTCTATGTCGGACCTGAGCTGACCTACCAACTTGTCTATGTCAGACCTCAGCTGACCGTAACAACTTGTCTATGTCGGACCTCAGCTGACTGTACCAACTTGTCTATGTCAGACCTCAGCTGACCGTACCAACTTGTCTATGTCGGACCTGAGCTGACCTACCAACTTGTCTATGTCAGACCTCAGCTGACCGTACTTGTTGTGTGTGGTTTGTTGTTTGTCAGACCTCAGCTGACCGTACCAACTTGTCTGTCAGACCTCAGCTGACCGTACCAACTTGTCTGTTGGACCTCAGCTGACCATACCAACTTGTCTGTCGGACCTCAGCTGACCATACCAACTTGTCTCTGTCGGACCTCAGCTGACCATACCAACTTGTCTATGTCGGACCTGAGCTGACCTACCAACTTGTCTCTGTCGGACCTCAGCTGACCATACCTCTACTTGTCTATGTCAGACCTGAGCTGACCTACCAACTTGTCTATGTCGGACCTCAGCTGACCTACCAACTTGTCTGTCGGACCTCAGCTGACCATACCAACTTGTCTATGTCAGACCTCAGCTGACCTACCAACTTGTCTATGTCGGACCTCAGCTGACCTACCAACTTGTCTATGTCAGACCTCAGCTGACCGTAACAACTTGTCTATGTCGGACCTCAGCTGACCGTACCAACTTGTCTATGTCAGACCTCAGCTGACCGTACCAACTTGTCTATGTCGGACCTGAGCTGACCTACCAACTTGTCTATGTCGGACCTCAGCTGACCATACCAACTTGTCTATGTCGGACCTCAGCTGACCGTACCAACTTGTCTATGTCGGACCTCAGCTGACCGTACCACTTGTCTATGTCGGACCTCAGCTGACTACCAACTTGTCTATGTCAGACCTCAGCTGACCGTACCAACTTGTCTATGTCGACCTCAGCTGACCGTACCAACTTGTCTATGTCGGACCTGAGCTGACCTACCAACTTGTCTATGTCAGACCTCAGCTGACCGTACCAACTTGTCTATGTCGGACCTCAGCTGACCTACCAACTTGTCTATGTCGGACCTCAGCTGACCTACCAACTTGTCTATGTCGGACCTGAGCTGACCTACCAACTTGTCTATGTCAGACCTCAGCTGACCGTACCAACTTGTCTATGTCGGACCTCAGCTGACCTACCAACTTGTCTATGTCAGACCTCAGCTGACCGTACCAACTTGTCTATGTCGGACCTCAGCTGACCGTACCAACTTGTCTATGTCAGACCTCAGCTGACCGTACCAACTTGTCTATGTCGGACCTGAGCTGACCTACCAACTTGTCTATGTCAGACCTCAGCTGACCGTACCAACTTGTCTATGTCGGACCTGAGCTGACCTACCAACTTGTCTATGTCAGACCTCAGCTGACCGTACCAACTTGTCTATTGTCGGACCTCAGCTGACCGTACCAACTTGTCTGTTGGACCTCAGCTGACCATACCAACTTGTCTATCGGACCTCAGCTGACCGTACCAACTTGTCTCTGTCGGACCTCAGCTGACCATACCAACTTGTCTATGTCGGACCTCAGCTGACCTACCAACTTGTCTCTGTCGGACCTCAGCTGACCATACCTCTACTTGTCTATGTCAGACCTGAGCTGACCTACCAACTTGTCTATGTCAGACCTGAGCTGACCATACCAACTTGTCTCTGTCGGACCTGAGCTGACCTACCAACTTGTCTATGTCAGACCTGAGCTGACCTACCAACTTGTCTATGTCAGACCTGAGCTGACCATACCAACTTGTCTATGTTGGACCTGAGCTGACCTTACCAACTTGTCTATGTCAGACCTGAGCTGACCTACCAACTTGTCTCTGTCAGACCTGAGCTGACCATACCAACTTGTCTATGTCTGTCCTCAGCTGACCTTGTCTATGCCAGACCTGAGCTGACGTTGACTATTGTCTATGTCTGACCTATGCTGACCTGGCATACATGTCTATGTCGGACCTCGGCTATTTATGTTTATCGGACCTCAGCTTACCTCGCCTACTTGTCTATGTCATACATCAGCTGACCTCATCTATGACATACTTTGCCTACTTGTCTTATGTCTGACCTTGCCTGTGTCTATATTAAATCTTCCCTCTTAAGAACACAAAGGTCTTAGAGCTTGACTAGGATTGGTTTCCACACCCCAGCCTGACAAAAGCAACATTAGCAAAATAAACTAGAATGAAATACTAGTGCATATCGTCCACATTCATGTTCTTTTACTGCAGGTACCTGTTGAAGCCCGATTTCATGCGTCGACCCGACAGAACATTCGATCCATTCTCCGAAAGTCCCATTTCTGGTGTGATAGCTGCTTGCTGCACCGTACAGGTGAGATGACATTTCAGACGTACAAAACCAAATCTAAAATTGACGATTAAGTGAAGGTGTTTCTTCAAAAGCATAGTTATCTCTGGGATTTACGATACATATTTTATACATCTGTTTCTTTGGCTTGTATCCTGATGAATTGTATATAATTATACTCTAGGTATAGTTTTTAGCTCTTATTGAGCTATATTGCCGGGAGCACAGTATTTAGGTGCTGGTTAGTTTTGTATTGGTAATCTTTCAACCTATGTCTTCAGCAGTGTTTACTGTGTTTTCAAGGTGCTCTCCGGTCAGTTCTTGTCGGACAAGAAGATCGGCACGTATGTGGAGGTGGATATGTATGGTCTTCCTACAGACACTATTAGGAAAGAATTCCGTACCAAAGTTGTTCCAGCCAATGGCCTAAATCCTGTATATAATGCTGAAGAGTTTGTGTTTAGAAAGGTAAGAAAACACCTCGTATTTATTATGACTCAGTCTAAACTCGTATTTTCTGTTGGTTAACCAGATGAGTAAATCTGAAAGAAACGAACTGAACTTTCTCTGTAACAAAATGTTAAATTACAATTTATTTCGAATGCATCATTCAACTTACAAACCATTATCAGGAATACATCATTCAACTTACAAACCATTATCACGAATACATCATTCAACTTGCAAACCATTATCACGAATACATCATTCAGCTTACAAACCATTATCAGGAATACATCATTCAACTTACAAACCATTATCACGAATACATCATTCAACTTACAAACCATTATCACGAATACATCATTCAACTTACAAACCATTATCACGAATACATCATTCAACTTACAAACCATTATCATGAATACATCATTCAACTTACAAACCATTATCAATTGACTACTACATTTTTTGTAGAAATATTTTAGTAAAAACAAAAAATGATTTAGCTACATTGATAAAAGTAAAATATAAAATTCTAAAATTACTAACTTTTGGACAAATTTTAATGAAAATTTAACAATTTATATAATTGTCCTTTAGTTACCACACTATGTCGCTGCATTATGGAATACATTGAAAAGTAGATACAATTTTAACAAATTAAAATGTATTGCATATGTCCAAGTATAAATCATGAATTTGCTGTGATGTTAAGTATGTAGTACAGTGTGCCTATTGCTTATCTGCAGAACGGAGATGAGATGAGTAATTGACCTCTCCTAAACAGTAGATGATTATGCATTGCATCATAATTGTTCACCTGTTTTGTCAAAGCTGCGTAAGGGGGGGGGGCATGTTTAATTCAATGTTGACATAATTCTTGTTTTGGTGTGCCTTATCCCGCCCCAGAAAATGACATTTCAATACAGTCACCCCTGTGTTAACAACCACCTCCGCAAAACTAATAAATAGACCGCCTATAAACACTGCCCATAAACACTGCCCATAAACACTGTCCATAAACACTGTCCAGAAAGACCACCTGTAGTGACTGTCCATAAAGACCACCTATAGACACTGTCCATAAACACTGCCCATAAACACTGTCCATAAACACTGCCCATAAACACTGCCCATAAACACTGTCCATAAACACTGTCCATAAACACTGCCCATAAACACTGTCCATAAACACTGCCCATAAACACTGCCCATGAACACTGTCCATAAACACTGCCCATAAACACTGCCCATAAACACTGTCCATAAACACTGCCCATAAACACTGCCCATGAACACTGTCCAGAAAGACCACCTATAGTGACTGTCCATAAAGACCACCTATAGACACTGCCCAGAAAGACCACCTATTGAGACTGCCCATAAACACTGCCCAGAAAGACAGCCTGTCTACAAAGTCCTCACTCCTTTCCCTAGGGTAGTCTCTGATCACAGGTCAGTACAGTCAAACCTGCTTCAGTCGTCACCTCTATTAAGCAGCCAACCTGTATTAAGCAGCCATATTCCCAATATGTTGTTTTATTATACAATTGACCTCTATTAAGCAACCACCTGTACTAAGCAGCCACTTTCTGTGATTCCCTTTGCTGGCTGCTTAAGACAGGTTTGACTGTATTTCCATTTTCAGGTAGTATTGCCGGACCTCGCTGTATTACGAATTGCTGTGTTTGAGGAGACGGGTCGTATGATTGGGCAGAGAATTCTACCTCTGGATGGACTGCAGGCAGGGTACCGGCACATACCACTACGTACAGAGGGCAACTTTCCACTGTCCCTTCCTACGGTGTTCTGCTGCCTCAGTCTAAAAACTTACGTCCCGGAAGAGTTTCAAGGTAGAAATATAGGAGTAATGGTCAGGCACCGCTATTGCAATTTTCATAGGCCACCATTATAACACACAGTGCCATTAAATTTTCCCCAAAAATAGTTTGGCACAAAAGACAGTAATTTTCAACAGACTGGCCTTTGAGCCACAAGAAAATGTCAAATTTCAATGGGGTTGACCGATTGCGTTTTTTAAAAATGTCCCACTAAAGGCACCCACCCCCTACTCTGAAGGCAATTTGGTGGTGAATGTTGCACTGACACCTGCATTTATAACATGGCGTTTATTTGTCACCAAATAGTATGCAAATATTCCAAAAATGCAGCTCATATATTGTATTTTAATATTTACAAGTCATTTTTACTATTGCTGACAATACCTACTCAGTCAATCAGTGCATGTATCAATAACTCTTCAGGGCTTCAACCAATCCGAGACCACTATATCAATAACATTGTCTGACCTAATTAGTCATGTTCCTGTTCAAAGTTTTATTGATTTTTTGATTTGATACAGAGAAAAAGGACAACCAAATGAATACTTTCTTGAACACCTACTGGCCAGGGAACATGTTTCCAGCTAGCTATAGTTACGCCCATGCATATTTCGTTAATCCTTAATTCCGCGTGACACTTTAACTCTCGCGTGGAAGTCGTGATAGCGCAGTTCGAGCCCCGCTGGAGCCGTTACAATTGTGCCCTTAGGCAAGGCATTTAAATTCCACGTTGCCTCTTCTCTCTCCCTCGTGGCGATGGATTCCATCAGGAATGAGGTCTCGAGAGTGATTAATATAAGTTGAAATAACTTGTTTTTCAATCGAGCTAAAATAAATTTGTATAAACTAACTCTCGCGTGGTGTAATGTCTCGGAATCATTCTCTTTGCCAAAATCAAAAGCAGGAATTTATTTAATTTGTAAAACTGAACAAATTTGAATAGAGAACAAATTGTCTATTTTCAACATTTATATCATTTTCGCTCGACTATTGCTCTATGTTATACATACACACACTCGTGCATCGGTTGGATGAAGTAATTGAATGATGTCATCAATTACGTCATAGTTGCATAGGTATGTATAGTCAAGTTGTCCAGAAATACGTCATTACACATGTAGACTAGCTGAGACTGTATTTTCCGGGGTGTTTACACCCATTTGTATTAACCCATTTCATTCTGGATACATTTAAAGGCTTTTGCAAACAACATAGATCCAGATCAGCCGCTGCGTGCTGATCAGGATCTATGTTGTTTGCTACATAGCTAAGTGTCTTAGCAAGATCATCTGAATAGCAAACAGCATAGAGCCTGATCAGACGGCACGTTCCATGGCGGGTGATCTGGCTCTATGTTCTTTGCAAATACTGTTTGAACGGTATCCAGAATGAAATGGGTTAATGTAAGCACTGCAGATTCAATGAAATCATGAAACAAAGATTGGTCCAACAGGAAGAAAGCTGAAATTCCCCCCCCCCCCCCCCCCTCAGATTCAAAGATTAACCGAGTTGGCAATAAAACCTGTATGATGACCAGAAGACGTGCGGGGAAAAGTATCCATCAGTAACACTGGTGTGGAACAAAGATATTCTAAACTTGTGGTAAAAATATGTCGTGGAACAAAGATATTCCAAACTCGTGGTCAGAATATGTCGTGGAACAATATATTCCACACTCGTGGTCAGAATATGTCGTGGAACAATATATTCCACACTCGTGGTCAGAATGTCTTCAGAAACTCAGCATTACCTCATTACTGACGATATATTCTGACCACTAGCAAATCAAACATTACCAAGTGAACTATATTCTTGATAGTTTAACCAAAGTTTGTTACCAAGAATATGATGGTACAGAAGTTTGGTGAATATTTCAGATTTTGTGTCGTCGTTGTTCAAGCCCCAGCTTCCACTGACCAATCAGATCATGAAGATGGGGATTGATGAGAAGGACATCGGCGACATTCCCATGGTATCTAAACGTGCTTCCAATGCGGGCAATGGCAAGATACCCACACAAGCACAGAATAGCATGGATGGAACTAAGATCTCTAAGAAAGATGGTATGTGTTAGAAACCTTTTTTTTTGAGTACAGTCAAACCTGTGTTAGTGGTCACCTCACCTCCATCAAGCAGCCAACCTGTATTAAGCAGCCAGTTTCCAGATTCCCAATATATTGTTTTGTTATACATTTGACCTCTATAAGCAGCCACATGTGCTAAGCAGCCACTTTCTCTGACTCCCTTGGCTGGCTGCTTAAGACAGGTTCGACTGTATGTGGTTTGGTATAAAAGTTAAGTTTCAAGCTCCTGAGGTATGAAGTGACAGTAAATGTACATTAATCTAATAACCCTATCTTTGGGGTATCTTTCATTAACCCTTTCCCCCATAGAAGCGCCTCATGATGCCATTACCAATACGACATACATTAACTCTATCCCTCATAGAAGCACCTGATGACGCCATTACCAATACAACATATATTAACCCTATCCCTCATAGAAGCGCCTCATGACGCCATTACCAATACGACATACATTAACCCTTTCCCTCATAGAAGCGCCTCATGACGCCATTACCAATACGACATACATTAACCCTTTCCCTCATAGAAGCACCTCTTGACACCATTACCAATACGACATACATTGACAATGTAGCCAGCCAAACCAATGTTCATAATAAAGTCCAGAATCTCATGTAGTCCCAGTAATATCTATGGAGGTGGGATAGATATGGCGACTACTTATCCACTGCATGATAGCTAAATGGCAGTGGTTTATATGGACATATAATAGTATATTAACCTAAATCTCTATGAAGGAAAGTGTTAAGCCTCTGTGGTGTAATGGACACAGTGTCCATCTAACTCTTGTACTTGCTGTGCCATAACCCCATGCCATATTGCTGTGCCATAATCCCATGCCATATTGCTGTGCCATAATCCCATGCCATATTGCTGTGCCATAATCCCATGCCATATTGCTGTGCCATAATCCCATGCCATATTGCTGTGCCATACCCATGCCATAATCCTGTGCCATAATCCCATGCCATATTGCTGTGCCATAATCCCATGCCATATTGCTGTGCCATAATCCCATGCCATATTGCTGTGCCATAATCCCATGCCATATTGCTGTGCCATAATCCCATGCCATATTGCTGTGCCATAATCCCATGCCATATTGCTGTGCCATAATCCCATGCCATAATCCTGTGCCATAATCCCATGCCATATTGCT
>JABXNX010000290.1:0-18748 GCA_014843695.1 Archivesica marissinica | reverse complement strand
GTAGATGCAGGTTGACTGGTTAGCCTGAATGCCCTGTAGATGCAGGTTGACTGGTTAGCCTGAATGCCCTGTAGATGCAGGTTGACTGGTTAACCTGAATGCCTTGTAGATGCAGGTTGACTGGTTAACCTGAATGCCCTGTAGATGCAGGTTGACTGGTTAGCCTACATGCCATGTAGATGCAGGTTGACTGGTTAGCCTGAATGCCCTGTAGATGCAGGTTTACTGGTTAACCTGAATGCCCTGTAGATGCAGGTTGACTGGTTAGCCTGAATGCCCTGTAGATGCAGGTTGACTGGTTAACCCGAATGCCCTGTAGATGCAGGTTGACTTGTTCTAATGTAAATCCGTTTGGCTGCATCCAGTGTGTACCACAAAGTTATATTCGGGGACACTATGATATGTTCTAGATGGACTGTGTATGTAGGTTAGTCAGCCGCTCTGTGCAGATAAAACAATGTTATCTAATTATGTGTATCATTTACAATTATATATCTGGCCATATACAGTACCGTATTGAACCCAGTAAACACCCCTCTACACTTCGGCTAATAATACTCTATGTTCTGAAAGTTTGCTATCAAACATGAACCGTGGCACCAATACTCACTTTTAAAAATGATAATGTTGACAATGATACATTTTGCGGTATTATAATTTCATACATAAAATCTAAAAATAGAGCTTCAAGAATATCAATATACTTTCATTTTACGGTTTTACCTTAAAGCTACACTACATCAGTGAAAACGCTTTAAATGACCAAACATGTGACTGCAAGTAAATATACAGATAAAATGATTGGACAAATGTTACATAGTTATATGTAATATATCGATTTAAGAGCTAAGTTATAAATTAGAGTCAGATAGTGTTTAATGACAGTGAATTTGATTATTTCAGGGGTATATTTTCTCGGAAGTCCAAAGATGGTAGTGACAGTGATGATCAAGGATGGAAACTGTTTGGAAAGATTCCACCAAAGCACGTGCCGACCAAGGGTCCTAGCCAAATCCAGAGCGAGTATAAGGTAGTTTGTAGCTTCATTATGAGATATTCAGTACTGTTATATGGGATAGGCCATCAGTAAAATACTGTTATATGGATAGGCCATCAGTAAAATACTGTTATATGGATAGGCCATCAGTAAAATACTGTTATATGGATAGGCCATCAGTAAAATACTGTTATATGGATAGGACATCAGTAAAATACTGTTATATGGATAGGCCATCAGTAAAATACTGTTATATGGATAGGCCATCAGTAAAATACTGTTATATGGATAGGCCATCAGTACAATACTGTTATATGGATAGGCCATCAGTAAAATACTGTTATATGGATAGGCCATCAGTAAAATACTGTTATATGGATAGGCCATCAGTAAAATACTGTTATATGGATAGGCCATCAGTAAAATACTGTTATATGGATAGGCCATCAGTAAAATACTGTTATATGGCATAGGCCATCAGTTATATGGATAGGCCATCAGTTATATGGATAGGCCATCAGTAAAATACTATTACAAGCGATAGGCCATTAGTAAAATACTGTTACAAGGGATAGGCCATCAGTAAAATACTGTTATATGGATAGGCCATCAGTAAAATACTGTTACAATGGATAGGCCATCAGTAAAATACTGTTACAAGGGATAGGCCATCAGTAAAATACTGTTATATGGATAGGCCATCAGTAAAATACTGTTATATGGATAGGCCATCAGTAAAATACTGTTACAAGGGATAGGCCATCAGTAAAATACTGTTATATGGATAGGCCATCAGTAAAATACTGTTATATGGATAGGCCATCAGTAAAATACTGTTATATGGATAGGCCATCAGTAAAATACTGTTACAATGGATAGGCCATCAGTAAAATACTGTTATATGGATAGGCCATCAGTAAAATACTGTTATATGGATAGGCCATCAGTAAAATACTGTTATATGGGATAGGCCATCAGTTATATGGATAGGCCATCAGTAAAATACTATTACAAGCGATAGGCCATTAGTAAAATACTGTTACAAGGGATAGGCCATCAGTAAAATACTGTTATATGGATAGGCCATCAGTAAAATACTGTTATATGGATAGGCCATCAGTAAAATACTATTACAAGCGATAGGCCATTAGTAAAATACTGTTGAAAGGGATAGGCCATCAGTACAATATTGTTACAAGGGATAGGCCATCAGTAAAATACTGTTACAATGGATAGACCATCAGTAAAATACTGTTACAATGGATATGCCATCAGTAAAATACTGTTACAAGGGATAGGCCATCAGTAAAATACTGTTACAAGGGATAGGCCATCAGTAAAATACTGTTACAATGGATAGACCATCAGTAAAATACTGTTACAATGGATATGCCATCAGTAAAATACTGTTACAAGGGATAGGCCATCAGTAAAATACTGTTACAAGGGATAGGCCATCAGTAAAATACTGTTACAATGGATAGACCATCAGTAAAATACTGTTACAATGGATATGCCATCAGTAAAATACTGTTACAAGGGATAGGCCATCAGTAAAATACTGTTACAAGGGATAGGCCATCAGTAAAATACTGTTACAATGGATAGACCATCAGTAAAATACTGTTACAATGGATATGCCATCAGTAAAATACTGTTACAAGGGATAGGCCATCAGTAAAATACTGTTTACAAGGGATAGGCCATCAGTACAATACTGTTACAAGTGATAGGCCATCAGTACAATACTGTTACAATGGATAGGCCATCAGTATAGTACTGTCCAATTAGCACAGTGGTTAGCGCGCTCACTTCTCACTAATGCCACCCGGGTTCGATCCTCGGACCGGGAAGTATGTGAGATGGTACGGTGGTCGCCAGATCGGACAGGTGGGTTTTCTCCACGTACTCCGGTTTCCTCCCATACGAATGACCACATATACGCTTTCATCCGCCCCAACAAGAGTGATTAATATAAGTTGTTAGAACTTGCTTCGCAATCGTTGTAAAATAAATAAAGTTTAAACTGTTTAGTATAATACTGTTATATGGATAGGCAATCAGTAAAGTACAGTTAAGTCGTAGAAGTCGTGATAGTGCAGTAGTAGCACGTTCGGTGTGAAAGGCCCGGAGTTTGAGGCCCGCTGGAGCCGTTACGATTGTGCCCTTAGGCAAGGCATTTAAATTCCACATTGCCTCTTCTCTCGCCTTCATGGCGATGGATTCCAACAGGAATGAGGTCTCGAGAGTGATTAATATAAGTTGAAAGAACTTGTTTCACTATCGAGCTAAAATAAATTTAAAGTACAGTTATATGGGATGTATTATAACATCAGCACTGACTAGTACAAAACTGATGCTCAATTTAGCCTTGGCAACACATTGTGATTACTGTGACTAGTGGAGACAACTGAACAAGGGTATTGATGGAGATAGCTAAGGATGAGTGTCTGTTCTTCTACCTACATTGTACTTAAATGCTTTCATTCTATTATCTTTTCACAGTGGAGACACTTTCTTGTATCAGATTACGCACATTTAGGTTTACTTGATTGCAACACATGTTCTTGCAATCTTAATGCTTAATCACTTATGAGTCCTAATTCCTGATGGAATCCATTGCCATGACAGAGAGAGGAGAGAAGAGGAAATGTGGATTTCCTGATGGAAGCCATTGCCATGACAGAGAGGAGAGAAGAGGAAATGTGGATTTCCTGATGGAATCCATTGCCATGACAGAGAGAAGAGTAAATGTGGATTTCCTGATGGAAGCCATTGCCATGACAGAGAAGAGGAAATGTGGATTTCCTGATGGAAGCCATTGTCATGACAGAGAAAGGGGAGAAGAGGAAATGTGGATTTCCTGATGGAAGCCATTGCCATGACAGAGAGGAGAGAAGAGTAAATGTGGATTCCTGATGGATGCCATTGCCATGACAGAGAGGAGAGAAGAGGAATTGTGGATTTCCTGATGGAAGCCATTGCCATGACAGAGAGGGGAGAAGAGTAAATGTGGATTTCCTGATGGAAGCCATTGCCATGACAGAGAGAGGGGAGAAGAGGAAATGTTGATTTCCTGATGGAAGCCATTGCCATGACAGAGAGGAGAGAAGAGGAAATGTGGATTTCCTGATGGAATCCATTGCCATGACAGAGAGAAGAGTAAATGTGGATTTCCTGATGGAAGCCATTGCCATGACAGAGAGAAGAGTAAATGTGGATTTCCTGATGGAATCCATTGTCATGACAGAGAGGGGAGAAGAGGAAATGTGGATTTCCTGATGGAAGCCATTGCCATGACAGTGAGAGGGGAGAAGAGGAAATGTGGATTTCCTGATGGAAGCCATTGCCATGACAGAGAGGAGAGAAGAGGAAATGTGGATTTCCTGATGGAAGCCATTGCCATGACAGAGAGGAGAGAAGAGGAAATGTGGATTTCCTGATGGAAGCCATTGCCATGACAGAGAGAAGAGGAAATGTGGATTTCCTGATGGAAGCCATTGCCATGACAGAGAGAAGAGGAAATGTGGATTTCCTGATGGAAGCCATTGCCATGACAGAGAGAAGAGGAAATGTGGATTTCCTGATGGAAGCCATTGTCTTGACAGAGAGAGAGGAGAAGAGGAAATGTGGATTTCCTGATGGAAGCCATTGCCATGACAGAGAGGGGAGAAGAGTAAATGTGGATTTCCTGATGGAAGCCATTGCCATGACAGACTGAGGGGAGAATAGGAAATGTGGATTTCCTGATGGAATCCATTGCCATGACAGAGAAGAGTAAATGTGGATTTCCTGATGGAAGCCATTGCCATGACAGAGAGAAGAGGAAATGTGGATTTCCTGATGGAATCCATTGCCATGACAGAGAGAGGGAAGAAGAGGAAATATGGATTTCCTGATGGAATCCATTGCCATGACAGAGAGAGGGGAGAAGAGGAAATATGGATTTCCTGATGGAATCTATTGCCATGACAGAGAGAGGGGAGAAGAGGAAATGTGGATTTCATGATGGAATCCATTGCCATGACAGAGAGAGAGGGGAGAAGAGGAAATGTGGATTTCCTGATTGAATCCATTGCCATGACAGAGAGAGGGGAGAAGAGGAAATGTGGATTTCCTGATGGAATCCATTGCCATGACTTAGAGAGGAGAGAAGAGGAAATGTGGATTTCCTGATGGAATCCATTGCCATGACTTAGAGAGGAGAGAAGAGGCTTTGTGGATTTCTGTATCTTGTAGCCTAAGAACACCACCACCATGGTTCTGGCTGGGTTCAAGCTCGCGATTATAATGCAACACCGTATCCATTTCACCACAGAGTCTCCAATGTTGTATCAGATTGCTTTTGGCGAAATATGTAACTTTACAAGATGTCTGGAAGGGTAGAATGATGAAACATACATATAAGTTATGATTAAATATCATGCTTTCAGGCCAAACATCGTGAAGAGCAGCAGATTACGACTCGTTTGAAGAAAGAAGACATTGAAGTAATGTCAACTACAGCCCTTATACTGGAGAATAGACCAATGTAAGTACATGTAAACCTTATACTGGAGGATAGACCCATGTAAGTACATGTAAACCTTATACTGGAGAATAGACCAATGTAAGTACATGTATGTAAACCTTATACTGGAAAATAGACCAATGTAAGTACATGTAAACCTTATACTGGAGAATAGACCAATGTAAGTACATGTAAACCTTATACTGGAGGATAGACCCATGTAAGTACATGTAAACCTTATACTGGAGAATAGACCAATGTAAGTACATGTATGTAAACCTTATACTGGAAAATAGACCAATGTAAGTACATGTAAACCTTATACTGGAGAATAGACCCATGTAAGTACATGTAAACCTTATACTGGAGGATAGACCCATGTAAGTACATGTAAACCTTATACTGGAGAATAGACCAATGTAAGTACATGTATGTAAACCTTATACTGGAGAATAGACCCATGTAAGTACATGTAAACCTTATACTGGAGAATAGACCAATGTAAGTACATGTAAACCTTATACTGGAGAATAGACCCATGTAAGTACATGTAAACCTTATACTGGAGAATAGACCAATGTAAGTACATGTATGTAACATTATACTGGAGAATAGACCAATGTAAGTACATGTAAACATTATACTGGAGAATAGACCATGTAAGTACATGTAAACCTTATACTGGAGAATAGACCATGTAAGTACATGTAAACCTTATACTGGAGGATAGACCCATGTAAGTACATGTATGTAAACCTTATACTGGAGGATAGACCCATGTAAGTACATGTAAACCTTATACTGGAGAATAGACCGTGTAAGTACATGTAACTTATACTGGAGAATAGACCATGTAAGTACATGTAAACCTTATACTGGAGAATAGACCAATGTAAGTACATGTAAACCTTATACTGGAGAATAGACCCATGTAAGTACATGTAAACCTTATACTGGAGGATAGACCCATGTAAGTACATGTAAACCTTATACTGGAGAATAGACCCATGTAAGTACATGTATGTAAACCTTATACTGGAGAATAGACCCATGTAAGTACATGTAAACCTTATACTGGAGGATAGACCCATGTAAGTACATGTAAACCTTATACTGGAGAATAGACCCATGTAAGTACATGTAAACCTTATACTGGAGAATAGACCCATGTAAGTACATGTAGTAAACCTTATACTGGAGAATAGACCCATGTAAGTACATGTAAACCTTATACTGGAGAATAGACCTGTGTAAGTACATGTAAACCTTATACTGGAGAATAGACCCATGTAAGTACATGTAAACCTTATACTGGAGAATAGACCAATGTAAGTACATGTAAACCTTATACTGGAGAATAGACCTGTAAGTACATGTATTTTGGGTGTGTGTTGTTTTTGGGTGTGTGTTGTTTTTGGGTGTGTGTTGTAACCTTATACTGGAGGATAGACCCATGTAAGTACATGTAAACCTTATACTGGAGAATAGACCCATGTAAGTACATGTAAACCTTATACTGGAGGATAGACCATGTAAGTACATGTATGTAACCTAATACTGGAGAATAGACCAATGTAAGTACATGTAAACCTTATACTGGAGAATAGACCATGTAAGTACATGTATTTTGGGTGCATGTAAGTACATGTAAACATTATACTGGAGAATAGACCAATGTAAGTACATGTAAACATTATACTGGAGAATAGACCAATGTAAGTACATGTATAACCTTATACTGGAGAATAGACCATGTAAGTACATGTAAACCTTATACTGGAGGATAGACCCATGTAAGTACATGTATGTAAACCTTATACTGGAGGATAGACCCATGTAAGTACATGTAGTAACCTTATACTGGAGAATAGACCCATGTAAGTACATGTAAACCTTATACTGGAGAATAGACCCATGTAAGTACATGTAAACATTATACTGGAGAATAGACCAATGTAAGTACATGTATTTAAACCTTATACTGGAGGATAGACCCATGTAAGTACATGTAAACCTTATACTGGAGAATAGACCCATGTAAGTACATGTATGTAAACCTTATACTGGAGAATAGACCCATGTAAGTACATGTAAACCTTATACTGGAGAATAGACCCATGTAAGTACATGTAAACCTTATACTGGAGTATAGACCAATGTAAGTACATGTAAACCTTATACTGGAGAATAGACCCATGTAAGTACATGTAAACCTTATACTGGAGGATAGACCCATGTAAGTACATGTAAACCTTATACTGGAGGATAGACCCATGTAAGTACATGTAAACCTTATACTGGAGAATAGACCCATGTAAGTACATGTAAACCTTATACTGGAGAATAGACCAATGTAAGTACATGTAAACCTTATACTGGAGAATAGACCTGTGTAAGTACATGTAGACCTTATACTGGAGAATAGACCAATGTAAGTACATGTAAACCTTATACTGGAGAATAGACCAATGTAAGTACATGTAAACCTTATACTGGAGAATAGACCCATGTAAGTACATGTAATGTAACCTATACTGGAGATAGACCCATGTAAGTACATGTAAACCTTATACTGGAGAATAGACCATGTAAGTACATGTAAACCTTATACTGGAGAATAGACCCATGTAAGTACATGTAAACTTATACTGGAGAATAGACCCATGTAAGTACATGTAACCTTATACTGGAGAATAGACCTGTAAGTACATGTAAACCTTATACTGGAGAATAGACCCATGTAAGTACATGTATGTAAACCTTATACTGGAGAATAGACCAATGTAAGTACATGTAAACTTATACTGGAGAATAGACCAATGTAAGTACATGTATTTAAACCTTATACTGGAGGATAGACCCATGTAAGTACATGTAAACCTTATACTGGAGAATAGACCCATGTAAGTACATGTATGTAAACCTTATACTGGAGAATAGACCCATGTAAGTACATGTAAACCTTATACTGGAGAATAGACCCATGTAAGTACATGTAAACCTTATACTGGAGGATAGACCCATGTAAGTACATGTAAACCTTATACTGGAGAATAGACCCATGTAAGTACATGTAAACCTTATACTGGAGGATAGACCCATGTAAGTACATGTAAACCTTATACTGGAGGATAGACCCATGTAAGTACATGTAAACCTTATACTGGAGAATAGACCCATGTAAGTACATGTAAACCTTATACTGGAGAATAGACCAATGTAAGTACATGTAAACCTTATACTGGAGAATAGACCTGTGTAAGTACATGTAACTTATACTGGAGATAGACCAATGTAAGTACATGTAAACCTTATACTGGAGATAGACCTGTAAGTACATGTATGTAAACCTTATACTGGAGAATAGACCCGTGTAAGTACATGTAAACCTTATACTGGAGAATAGACCAATGTAAGTACATGTAAACCTTATACTGGAGGATAGACCCATGTAAGTACATGTAAACCTTATACTGGAGAATAGACCAATGTAAGTACATGTATGTAAACCTTATACTGGAGAATAGACCCATGTAAGTACATGTAAACCTTATACTGGAGAATAGACCCATGTAAGTACATGTAAACATTATACTGGAGAATAGACCCATGTAAGTACATGTAAACCTTATACTGGAGAATAGACCCATGTAAGTACATGTAAACATTATACTGGAGAATAGACCCATGTAAGTACATGTAAACCTTATACTGGAGAATAGACCAATGTAAGTACATGTAAACCTTATACTGGAGAATAGACCCATGTAAGTACATGTATGTAACCTTATACTGGAGGATAGACCCATGTAAGTACATGTAAACCTTATACTGGAGAATAGACCTGTGTAAGTACATGTAGACCTTATACTGGAGAATAGACCCATGTAAGTACATGTAACCTTATACTGGAGAATAGACCAATGTAAGTACATGTAAACCTTATACTGGAGAATAGACCCATGTAAGTACATGTAAACCTTATACTGGAGGATAGACCCATGTAAGTACATGTAAACCTTATACTGGAGAATAGACCAATGTAAGTACATGTATGTAAACCTTATACTGGAGAATAGACCCATGTAAGTACATGTAGTTTTGGGTGTGTGTTGTTTTTGGGGTGTGTGTTGTTTTTGGGTGTGTGTTGTTTTTGGGTGTGTGTTGTAACATTATACTGGAGAATAGACCAATGTAAGTACATGTAAACATTATACTTGAGAATAGACCCATGTAAGTACATGTAAACCTTATACTGGAGAATAGACCAATGTAAGTACATGTAAACCTTATACTGGAGAATAGACCCATGTAAGTACATGTAAACCTTATACTGGAGAATAGACCAATGTAAGTACATGTAAACCTTATACTGGAGGATAGACCCATGTAAGTACATGTATGTAAACCTTATACTGGGGTGTGTGTTGTTTTTGGGTGTGTGTTGTTTTTGGAGAATAGACCAATGTAAGTACATGTAAACCTTATACTGGAGAATAGACCTGTGTAAGTACATGTAAACCTTATACTGGAGGATAGACCCATGTAAGTACATGTAAACATTATACTGGAGAATAGACCCATGTAAGTACATGTAAACCTTATACTGGAGAATAGACCCATGTAAGTACATGTAAACCTTATACTGGAGAATAGACCCATGTAAGTACATGTAAACCTTATACTGGAGAATAGACCCATGTAAGTACATGTAAACCTTATACTGGAGGATAGACCCATGTAAGTACATGTAAACCTTATACTGGAGGATAGACCCATGTAAGTACATGTAAACCTTATACTGGAGAATAGACCTGTGTAAGTACATGTAGACCTTATACTGGAGAATAGACCCATGTAAGTACATGTAAACCGTATACTGGAGAATAGACCCGTGTAAGTACATGTAAACTTTTGGGTGTGTGTTGTAACCTTATACTGGAGAATAGACCATGTAAGTACATGTAAACCTTATACTGGAGAATAGACCCATGTAAGTACATGTAAACCTTATACTGGAGGATAGACCCATGTAAGTACATGTAAACCTTATACTGGAGAATAGACCCATGTAAGTACATGTAAACTTATACTGGGAATAGACCCATGTAAGTACATGTAAACTTATACTGGAGAATAGACCCATGTAAGTACATGTAACCTTATACTGGAGAATAGACCCATGTAAGTACATGTAAACCTTATACTGGAGATAGACCGTGTAAGTACATGTAAACCTTATACTGGAGAATAGACCCATGTAAGTACATGTAAACTTATACTGGAGAATAGACCCATGTAAGTACATGTAAACATTATACTGGAGAATAGACCCATGTAAGTACATGTAAACTTATACTGGAGAATAGACCCATGTAAGTACATGTAAACTTATACTGGAGAATAGACCAATGTAAGTACATGTAAACCTTATACTGGAGAATAGACCCATGTAAGTACATGTAACCTTATACTGGAGAATAGACCATGTAAGTACATGTAAACTTATACTGGAGAATAGACCATGTAAGTACATGTATGTAAACCTTATACTGGTGAATAGACCATGTAAGTACATGTATGTAAACCAATACTGGAGAATAGACCAATGTAAGTACATGTAAACCTTATACTGGAGGATAGACCCATGTAAGTACATGTAAACTTATACTGGAGGATAGACCATGTAAGTACATGTAAACATTATACTGGAGAATAGACCAATGTAAGTACATGTAAACATTATACTGGAGAATAGACCAATGTAAGTACATGTAAACCTTATACTGGAGAATAAACCATGTAAGTACATGTAAACCTTATACTGGAGGATAGACCCATGTAAGTACATGTATGTAAACCTTATACTGGAGGATAGACCCATGTAAGTACATGTAAACCTTATACTGGAGAATAGACCCGTGTAAGTACATGTATGTAAACCTTATACTGGAGAATAGACCAATGTAAGTACATGTAAACATTATACTGGAGAATAGACCAATGTAAGTACATGTATTTAAACCTTATACTGGAGGATAGACCCATGTAAGTACATGTAAACCTTATACTGGAGAATAGACCCATGTAAGTACATGTATGTAAACCTTATACTGGAGAATAGACCCATGTAAGTACATGTAAACCTTATACTGGAGAATAGACCCATGTAAGTACATGTAAACCTTATACTGGAGTATAGACCAATGTAAGTACATGTAAACCTTATACTGGAGAATAGACCCATGTAAGTACATGTAAACCTTATACTGGAGGATAGACCCATGTAAGTACATGTAAACCTTATACTGGAGGATAGACCCATGTAAGTACATGTAAACCTTATACTGGAGAATAGACCCATGTACGTACATGTAAACCTTATACTGGAGAATAGACCAATGTAAGTACATGTAAACCTTATACTGGAGAATAGACCTGTGTAAGTACATGTAGACCTTATACTGGAGAATAGACCAATGTAAGTACATGTAAACCTTATACTGGAGAATAGACCAATGTAAGTACATGTATGTAAACCTTATACTGGAGAATAGACCCATGTAAGTACATGTAAACCTTATACTGGAGAATAGACCCATGTAAGTACATGTAAACCTTATACTGGAGAATAGACCAATGTAAGTACATGTATTTAAACCTTATACTGGAGAATAGACCCATGTAAGTACATGTATGTAAACCTTATACTGGAGGATAGACCCATGTAAGTACATGTAAACCTTATACTGGAGAATAGACCCATGTAAGTACATGTAAACCTTATACTGGAGGATAGACCCATGTAAGTACATGTAAACCTTATACTGGAGAATAGACCCATGTAAGTACATGTAAACCTTATACTGGAGAATAGACCCATGTAAGTACATGTAAACATTATACTGGAGAATAGACCCATGTAAGTACATGTAAACCTAATACTGGAGAATAGACCCATGTAAGTACATGTAAACCTTATACTGGAGAATAGACCCATGTAAGTACATGTAGACCTTATACTGGAGAATAGACCCATGTAAGTACATGTAAACCTTATACTGGAGGATAGACCCATGTAAGTACATGTAAACCTAATACTGGAGAATAGACCCATGTAAGTACATGTATGTAAACCTTATACTGGAGAATAGACCTGTGTAAGTACATGTATGTAAACCTTATACTGGAGGATAGACCCATGTAAGTACATGTAAACATTATACTGGAGAATAGACCCATGTAAGTACATGTAAACCTTATACTGGAGAATAGACCCATGTAAGTACATGTAAACATTATACTGGAGAATAGACCCATGTAAGTACATGTAAACCTAATACTGGAGAATAGACCCATGTAAGTACATGTAAACCTTATACTGGAGGATAGACCCATGTAAGTACATGTATGTAAACCTTATACTGGAGGATAGACCCATGTAAGTACATGTAAACCTTATACTGGAGAATAGACCTGTGTAAGTACATGTAGACCTTATACTGGAGAATAGACCCATGTAAGTACATGTAAACCGTATACTGGAGAATAGACCCGTGTAAGTACATGTAAACCTTATACTGGAGAATAGACCCATGTAAGTACATGTAAACCTTATACTGGAGGATAGACCCATGTAAGTACATGTAAACCTTATACTGGAGAATAGACCAATGTAAGTACATGTATGTAAACCTTATACTGGAGAATAGACCCATGTAAGTACATGTAGACCTTATACTGGAGAATAGACCCATGTAAGTACATGTAGACCTTATACTGGAGGATAGACCCGTGTAAGTACATGTAGACCTTATACTGGAGAATAGACCCATGTAAGTACATGTAAACATTATACTGGAGAATAGACCCATGTAAGTACATGTAAACATTATACTGGAGAATAGACCAATGTAAGTACATGTAAACATTATACTTGAGAATAGACCCATGTAAGTACATGTAAACATTATACTGGAGAATAGACCAATGTAAGTACATGTAAACCTTATACTGGAGAATAGACCCATGTAAGTACATGTAAACCTTATACTGGAGAATAGACCAATGTAAGTACATGTAAACATTATACTGGAGAATAGACTCATGTAAGTACATGTATGTAAACCTTATACTGGTGAATAGACCAATGTAAGTACATGTATGTAAACCTAATACTGGAGAATAGACCAATGTAAGTACATGTAAACCTTATACTGGAGGATAGACCCATGTAAGTACATGTAAACCTTATACTGGAGGATAGACCCATGTAAGTACATGTAAACATTATACTGGAGAATAGACCAATGTAAGTACATGTAAACCTTATACTGGAGAATAGACCAATGTAAGTACATGTAAACCTTATACTGGAGAATAGACCCATGTAAGTACATGTAAACATTATACTGGAGAATAGACCAATGTAAGTACATGTAAACCTTATACTGGAGAATAGACCAATGTAAGTACATGTAAACCTTATACTGGAGAATAGACCCATGTAAGTACATGTAAACATTATACTGGAGGATAGACCCATGTAAGTACATGTAAACCTTATACTGGAGAATAGACCCATGTAAGTACATGTAAACCTTATACTGGTGAATAGACCCATGTAAGTACATGTAAACATTATACTGGAGAATAGACCCATGTAAGTACATGTAAAACCTTATACTGGAGAATAGACCCATGTAAGTACATGTAAACATTATACTGGAGAATAGACCAATGTAAGTTCATGTAAACCTTATACTGGAGAATAGACCCATGTAAGTACATGTAAACATTATACTGGAGAATAGACCCATGTAAGTACATGTAAACATTATACTGGAGGATAGACCCATGTAAGTACATGTAAACCTTATACTGGAGAATAGACCCATGTAAGTACATGTAAACCTTATACTGGAGAATAGACCAATGTAAGTACATGTATGTAACCTTATACTGGAGGATAGACCCATGTAAGTACATGTAAACCTTATACTGGAGGATAGACCCATGTAAGTACATGTAAACCTTATACTGGAGGATAGACCCATGTAAGTACATGTATGTAAACCTTATACTGGAGGATATACTCATGTAAGTACATGTAAACCTTATACTGGAGAATAGACCAATGTAAGTACATGTAAACATTATACTGGAGAATAGACCAATGTAAGTACATGTAAACCTTATACTGGAGGATAGACCCATGTAAGTACATGTAAACCTTATACTGGAGAATAGACCAATGTAAGTACATGTAAACCTTATACTGGAGAATAGACCAATGTAAGTACATATAAACCTTATACTGGAGGATAGACCCATGTAAGTACATGTAAACCTTATACTGGAGGATAGACCCATGTAAGTACATGTAAACCTAATACTGGAGAATAGACCCATGTAAGTACATGTATGTAAACCTTATACTGGAGGATAGACCCATGTAAGTACATGTAAACCTTATACTGTAGAATATATAACCAATATACAGAGACAACATAACCAATATACAGAGACAAACATAACCAATATACAGAGACAAACATAACCAATATACAGAGTCAACAATATACAGAGACAAACATAACCAATATACAGAGACAAACATAACCAATATACAGAGTCAACAATATACAGAGACAAACATAACCAATATACAGAGACAAACAAACAATATACAGAGACAACTAACCGGCTTGTCGAAGGTTAACAAATCTTAATGCTTTTGTATTCATAATTTATCTTTTGCCAATGTTGTAAACATGCATTGCAATCAAAACCATTCAAAACTAAAGCAAGAACATGTTAACTCTTTGTGCACGCCAGCGGTGTATATAACAGTGAACTATGTCAAAACTAAAGCAAGAACATGTTAACTGTTTGTGCATGCCAGCGGTGAATATAACAGTGAACTATGTCAAAAATAAAGCAAGAACATGTTACCTCTTTGTGCACGCTAGCAGTGAATATAACAGTGAAATATGTCAAAACTAAAGCAAGAACATGTTAACTCTTTGTGCATGCTAGCAGTGTATATAACAGTGAACTATGTCAAAACTAAAGCAAGAACATGTTAACTGTTTGTGCATGCCAGCGGTGAATATAACAGTGAACTATGTCAAAAATAAAGCAAGAACATGTTAACTCTTTGTGCATGCTAGCGGAGAATATAACAATGAACTATGTCAAAACTAAAGCAAGAACATGTTAAAGGCCTGCAGTTTGACCCCGTCCAATTGTAAAGATTTATACTTTACTACCTGTTCCATGTGATTAGTGGCTTGTATCAACAATGTAGCAGTACATTCAGTATAATTTGGCGTATGTAGGTATTTTCTAACGGTTAATATGCACGATCACTCTGTGAGCTGAGAATTAGTCAAAATGAGGCCCTGACAATTTAAGTAAACGTATATTATTGATTGTAAAGAAAATTGATAGTTATGAGTATTCAAACTACATAATCCAGATCAGCCCAGGGACATAGATTACATGTTATGTAGGTGCCTCATCAGCCGTAGCGTAATCACTGAGACTGATAATTTGTATGCATGTATATAATATGTATGTATTTATATGAATAAACTATATGTGTTCGTTATATGGTAACCTTCATACTTCATTTAATTATATATCTACAGTATTATTCGCAAGTTTTCTGTTATATTTTAAATATTTCTCTGTCAGTGTGTGTTTACCGATATTGATGCTACATAATAATCACAGTGAATGCTATGAGTACATGTATAATATTATAATTATAATCTCTTGAACATACGAGTATTACACATATTCTGCCGATTTCTACAAGATGCCATTGAGTAAAATAACAATGTATGTAACTGATGAGCAGAGAAAAGAATTGCTGACTTTCTTGCAAAATAAGAACTGGGATGTAGAGATGGAAATAGAAGAAACAGCCACCGCCATGCCTGTTGCAGAGGCTGCTTACGTACCTCCCCCTATGCCTCAGCATGCTGAAGGTGTTGCTGAGTGTCCACTGTGCTTGTGTTCCCCTTGCATAATAAATGAACAGAACAAACAACTTTGGTGGCCTGCTAATAATCGTCCACCGCATAATCTAAATTCACATGAGAGAAAGCTTCTATACAGGAGGTTTTGGGCAATGCTATATAATTGTGGCGCATGGAAAGATGTCAGATATATAGAGAGAAAAGTAGCGGCTAGAAGAGGAATCTGTACTTGGCATAAGAGGGAACTGATGCCTGAATGTGTGGTACAGCAATGCAGGAACTGGCTGCCTAACCCGCGCAACCAGCCTTATTTGGGCCATAAGTGGAGTTGAATTGTTTATACCAGTTGTAAGTACTATAAAAATACAGAACTTCAATTTCAGCAATTTATAACCTCTGATATGTACGTGGGTCATAATAGATATAAGTGGTGCTCATGTATTAGATGTATACCATGCAGGGCCTCGCATGTGGCAAATACGATGTGCGTCGACCGTCAGATTTGTACCGCTATTCCTCGTGTGTTTAGTGCGTCGACCGTCAGATTTGTACCGCTATTCCTCGTGTGTTTAAGGTCAAATATAGGTCAACCTGCAGGCCTTTAACTGTTTGTGCACGCCAGCGGTGAATATAACAGTGAACTATGTCAAAACTAAAGCAAGAACATGTTAACTCTTTGTGCACACTAGCAGAGAATATAACAATGAACTATGTCAAAACTAAAGCAAGAACATGTTAACTCTTTGTGCACACTAGCGGAGAATATAACAATGAACTATGTCAAAACTAAAGCAAGAACATGTTAACTGTTTGTGCACACTAGCGGTGTATATAACAGTGAACTATGTCAAAACTAAAGCAAGAACATGTTAGCTCTTTGTGCACGCCAGCGGTGAATATAACCGTGAACTATGTCAAAACTAAAGCAAGAACATGTTAACTCTTTGTGCACACTAGCGGAGAATATAACAGTGAACTATGTCAAAACTAAAGCAAGAACATGTTAACTCTTTGTGCACACTAGCGGAGAATATAACAATGAACTATGTCAAAACTAAAGCAAGAACATGTTAACTGTTTGTGAACATTGCATATTGTCATAACGACTCAAGTCTAAACAGATTCCATGGCATATTGTCATAACGACTCGAGTCTAAACAGATTCCATGGCATATTGTCGTATGTTCTATGCACATGTAATTTACCTTGACATATTACATGCACGAGGCTATAGGAAGGACAATATGCAATTGACATGCAAACACCTTTTCAATATCCTCTACAAGAATCAATACCAATGATGTTTGCTGACTCTTTCAGGCTAATGAAATTCCGTAGCATAACATATTTAGTTTTAAATACGAAAAACATTAATGAATTGTCGGCTTCTGCAACAATTTGAGCTATTTATAGCCTATTTTTTCCCACGGCTCTAAGCTGTTTGCTAGTCGGATAGTGGAGCTAAAACGCTTGGCTGAATATGAATAGCACTGAACATAGAAAGCTATTATTATCACTCACCGCCTGCGCCACTCATGGCTGTCGGATTAGCGCAGTGGTTAGCGCGCTCGCTTCTCACCAATACAACCTGGGTTTGATCCTCGGAGCGGGAAGTATGTGAGATGGTACGGTGGTCGCCAGATCGGACAGGTGGGTTTTGTCCGGGTACTCCGGTTTCCTGCCACATGAATGACCACATTGACGCTTTCATCCGAGCCAACGAGAGTGATTAATATAAGTTATTAAAACTTGCTTCACAATCGTTGTAAAATAACTAAAGTTTAAACTACTCATGACAATTACGTTTTCAATGTTCATTCGGTGAAATATAAATACGATAATTCACTGAAATATTTGCACATATATCTTATTATTTTATGCTTTCCAATGAAATATCGAAATTTATCAGTGAAATAAAATGTGTTAATCCACTGGTTGAGAGCGGTGAAATAACACATTGTATTCCTCACTGCTTTGCACCTGTACCTAGCCACTGTATGCTGAACTGTTGTACCTAGCCACTGTATGCTGAACTGTTGTACCTAGCCACTGTATGCTGAACTGTTGTACCTAGCCACTGCATGCTGAACTGTTGTACCTAGCCACTGCATGCTGAACTGTTGTACCTAGCCACTGTATGCTGAACTGTTGTACCTAGCCACTGTATGCTGAACTGTTGTACCTAGCCACTGTATGCTGAACTGTTGTACCTAGCCACTGTATGCTGAACTGTTGTACCTAGCCACTGTATGCTGA
>JABXNX010000289.1:0-18756 GCA_014843695.1 Archivesica marissinica | reverse complement strand
GACTTATTTGAAATGTTAATGTGATGGTGTATGACTTATTTGAAATGTTAATGTGATGGGGTATGACTTATTTGAAATGTTAATGTGATGTTGTATGACTTATTTGAAATGTTAATGTGATGTTATGGGGTATGACTTATTTGAAATGTTAATGTGATGGTGTATGACTTATTTGAAATGTTAATGTGATGTTGTATGACTTATTTGAAATGTTAATGTGATGTTGTATGACTTATTTGAAATGTTAATGTGATGGTGTATGACTTATTTGAAATGTTAATGTGATGTTGTATGACTTATTTGAAATGTTAATGTGATGTTGTATGACTTATTTGAAATGTTAATGTGATGGTGTATGACTTATTTGAAATGTTAATGTGATGTGTATGACTTATTTGAATGTTAATGTGATGTTGTATGACTTATTTGAAATGTTAATGTGATGGTGTATGACTTATTTGAAATGTTAATGTGATGTTGTATAACTTATTGAAATGTTAATATGATGTTGTATGACTTATTTGAAATGTTAATGTGATGTTGTATGACTATTTGAAATGTTAATGTGATGGTGTATGTCTTATTTGAAATGTTAATGTGATGGTGTATGTCTTATTTGAAATGTTAATGTGATGGGGTATGACTTATTTGAAATGTTAATGTGATGTTGTATGACTTATTTGAAATGTTAATGTGATGGGGTATGACTTATTTGAATGTTAATGTGCTGTTGTATGACCTATTTGAAATGTTAATGTGATGTTGTATGACTTATTTGAAATGTTAATGTGATGGTGTATGACTTATTTGAAATGTTACTGTGATGGGTAGATGGGGTATAACTTATTTGAAATGTTAATGTGATGGGGTATGACTTATTTGAAATGTTAATGTGATGTTGTATGACTTATTTGAAATGTTAATGTGATGGGGTATGACTTATTTGAAATGTTAATGTGATGTTGTATGACTTATTTGAAATGTTAATGTGATGTTGTATGACTTATTTGAAATGTTAATGTGATGGTGTATGACTTATTTGAAATGTTAATGTGATGGTTAGATGGTGTATAACTTATTTGAAATGTTAATGTGATGGGGTATGACTTATTTGAAATGTTAATGTGATGTTGTATGACTTTTGAAATGTTAATGTGATGTTGTATGACTTATTTGAAATGTTAATGTGATGGTGTATGACTTATTGAAATGTTAATGTGATGTTGTATGACTTATTTGAAATGTTAATGTGATGGTGTATGACTTATTTGAAATGTTAATGTGATGGTGTATGACTTATTTGAATGTTATGTGATGTGTATGACTTATTTGAAATGTTAATGTGATGGTGTATGACTTATTTGAAATGTTAATGTGATGGGGTATGACTTATTTGAAATGTTAATGTGATGTTGTATGACTTATTTGAAATGTTAATGTGATGGGGTATGACTTATTTGAAATGTTAATGTGATGTTGTATGACTTATTTGAAATGTTAATGTGATGGGGTATGACTTATTTGAAATGTTAATGTGATGGTGTATGACTTATTTGATATGTTAATGTGATGTTGTATGACTTATTTGATATGTTAATGTGATGTTGTATGACTTATTTGAAATGTTAATGTGATGGTGTATGACTTATTGTAATGTTAATGTGATGTTGTATAACTTATTGTAATGTTAATATGATGTTGTATGCCTTATTTGAAATGTTAATGTGATGCTGTATGACTTATTTGAAATGTTAATGTGATGGTGTATGTCTTATTTGATATGTTAATGTGATGGTGTATGTCTTATTTGAAATGTTAATGTGATGGGGTATGATTTATTTGAAATGTTAATTTGATGTTGTATGACTTATTTGAAATGTTAATGTGATGGGGTATGACTTATTTGGAATGTTAATGTGCTGTTGTATGACCTATTTGAAATGTTAATGTGATGTTGTATGACTTATTTGAAATGTTAATGTGATGGTGTATGACTTATTTGAAATGTTACTGTGATGGGTAGATGGGGTATAACTTATTTGACATGTTAATGTGATGGGGTATAACTAATTTGAAATGTTAATGTGATGGGGTATGACTTATTTGAAATGTTAATGTGATGTTGTATGACTTATTTGAAATGTTAATGTGATGTTGTATGACTTATTTGAAATGTTATTGTGATGGTGTATGACTTATTTGAAATGTTACTGTGATGGTTAGATGGTGTATAACTTATTTGAAATGTTAATGTGATGGGGTATGACTTATTTGAAATGTTAATATGATGGTGTATGACTTATTTGAAATGTTAATGTGATGTTGTATGACTTATTTGATATGTTAATGTGATGTTGTATGACTTATTTGATATGTTAATGTGATGTTGTATGACTTATTTGATATGATAATGTGATGTTGTTTGACTTATTTGAAATGTTAATGTGATGGGGTATGACTTATTTGAAATGTTAATGTGATGTTGTATGACTAATTTGAAATGTTAATGTGATGTTGTATGACCTATTTGAAATGTTAATGTGATATTGTATGACTTATTTGAAATGTTAATGTGATGGTGTATGTCTTATTTGAAATGTTAATGTGATGGGGTATGACTTATTTGAAATGTTAATTTGATGTTGTATGACTTATTTGAAATGTTAATGGTATGGGGTATGACTTATTTGGAATGTTAATGTGCTGTTGTATGACCTATTTGAAATGTTAATGTGATGTTGTATGACTTATTTGAAATGTTAATGTGATGGTGTATGACTTATTTGAAATGTTACTGTGATGGGTAGATGGGGTATAACTTATTTGAAATGTTAATGTGATGGGGTATGACTAATTTGAAATGTTAATGTGATGGGGTATGACTTATTTGAAATGTTAATGTGATGTTGTATGACTTATTTGAAATGTTAATGTGATGTTGTATGACTTATTTGAAATGTTATTGTGATGGTGTATGACTTATTTGAAATGTTACTGTGATGGGTAGATGGTGTATAACTTATTTGAAATGTTAATGTGATGGGGTATGACTTATTTGAAATGTTAATATGATGGTGTATGACTTATTTGAAATGTTAATGTGATGGGGTATGACTTATTTGAAATGTTAATGTGATGTTGTATGACTAATTTGAAATGTTAATGTGATGGGGTATGACTTATTTGAAATGTTAATGTGATGTTGTATGACTTATTTGAAATGTTAATGTGATGGGGTTTGACTTATTTGATATGTTAATGTGATGTTGTATGACTTATTTGAAATGTTAATGTGATGGGGTATGACTTATTTGAAATGTTAATGTGATGTTGTATGACTAATTTGAAATGTTAATGTGATGGGGTATGACTTATTTGAAATGTTAATGTGATGTTGTATGACTTATTTGAAATGTTAATGTGATGGGGTTTGACTTATTTGAAATGTTAATGTGATGTTGTATGACTTATTTGAAATGTTAATGTGATGTTGTATGACCTATTTGAAATGTTAATGTGATGTTGTATGACTTATTGGAAATGTTAATGTGATGGTGTATGACTTATTTGAAATGTTACTGTGATGGGTAGATGGGGTATAACTTATTTGAAATGTTAATGTGATGGGGTATGACTTATTTGAAATGTTAATGTGATGTTGTATGACTTATTTGAAATGTTAATGTGATGGGGTATGACTTATTTGAAATGTTAATGTGATGGTGTATGACTTATTTGATATGTTAATGTGATGTTGTATGACTTATTTGAAATGTTAATGTGATGGGGTATGACTTATTTGAAATGTTAATGTGATGGGGTATGACTTATTTGAAATGTTAATGTGATGGTGTATGACTTATTTGAAATGTTAATGTGATGTTGTATGACTTATTTGAAATGTTAATGTGATGTTGTATGACTTATTTGATATGTTAATGTGATGTTGTATGACTTATTTGAAATGTTATTGTGATGGGGTATGACTTATTTGAAATGTTATTGTGATGGGGTATGACTTATTTGAAATGTTACTGTGATGTTGTATGACTAATTTGAAATGTTATGAAATAATACACCATCACATTAACATTTCAAATAAGTCATACAACATCACAGTAACATTTCAAATAAGTCATACACCATCATACTAACATATCAAATAAGTCATACAACATCACATTAACATTTCAAATAAGTCATACACCATCATATTAACATTTCAAATAAGTCATACCCCATCACATTAACATTTCAAATAAGTCATACCCCATCACATTAACATTTCAAATAAGTCATACAACATCACATTAACATATCAAATAAGTCATACAACATCACATTAACATATCAAATAAGTCATAAAACATCACATTAACATTTCAAATAAGTCATACACCATCATATTAACATTTCAAATAAGTCATACCCCATCACATTAACATTTCAAATAAGTCATACACCATCACATTAACATTTCCAATAAGTCATACAACATCACATTAACAGTTCAAATAGGTCATACAACATCACATTAACATTTCAAATAAGTCATACCACATCACATTAACATTTCAAATAAGTCATACAACATCACATTAACATTTCAAATAAGTCAAACCCCATCACATAAACATTTCAAATAAGACATACACCATCACATTAACATTTCAAATAAGTCATACAACATCACTTTAACATTTCAAATAAGTCATACAACATCATATTAACATTACAATAAGTTATACAACATCACATTAACATTACAATAAGTCATACACCATCACATTAACATTTCAAATAAGTCATACAACATCACATTAACATATCAAATAAGTCATACAACATCACATTAACATATCAAATAAGTCATACACCATCACATTAACATTTCAAATAAGTCATACAACATCACATTAACATTTCAAATAAGTCATACAACATCACATTAACATTTCAAATAAGTCATACAACATCACATTAACATTTCAAATAAGTCATACCCCATCACAATTAACATTTCAAATAAGTCATACAACATCACATTAACATTTCAAATAAGTCATACAACATCACATTAACATTTCAAATAAGTCATACCCCATCACATTAACATTTCAAATTAGTCATACCCCATCACATTAACATTTCAAATAAGTTATACCCCATCTACCCATCACAGTAACATTTCAAATAAGTCATACACCATCACATTAACATTTCAAATAAGTCATACAACATCACATTAACATTTCAAATAGGTCATACAACATCACATTAACATTCCAAATAAGTCATACCCCATCACATTAACATTTCAAATAAGTCATACAAAATCACATTAACATATCAAATAAGTCATACAACATCACATTAACATATCAAATAAGTCATACAACATCATATTAACATTTCAAATAAGTCATACACCATCATATTAACATATCAAATAAGTCATACAACATCACATTAACATTTCAAATAAGTCATACACCATCATATTAACATTTCAAATAAGTCATACCCCATCACATTAACATTTCAAATAAGTCATACCCCATCACATTAACATTTAAATAAGTCATACAACATCACATTAACATATCAAATAAGTCATACACCATCACATTAACATTTCAAATAAGTCATACAACATCACAATAACATTTCAAATAGGTCATACAACATCACATTAACATTTCAAATAAGTCATACAACATCACATTAACATTTCAAATAAGTCATACCCCATCACATTAACATTTCAAATTAGTCATACAACATCACATTAACATTTCAAATAAGTCATACCCCATCACATTAACATTTCAAATAAGTCATACAACATCACATTAACATATCAAATAAGTCATACAACATCAAAATAACATACCAAATAAGTCATACCCCATCACATTAACATTAACATTTCAAATAAGTCATACAACATCACAATAACATATCAAATAAGTCATAAAACATCACATTAACATATCAAATAAGTCATACCTACCTATAGCCGCTAGTATAACATAGTATATAGCTACCTATATCTGCTAGTATAACAGACTCAATACCTAACTATAACCGCTATTATAACATAGTCTATACCTACCTTTAACAGCTAGTATAACATAGTCTATACCTACATATAACTTCTAGTATAACAGAGTATATAGCTACCTATAACTGCTAGTATAACATACTCAAAACCTACCTATAACAGCTAGTATAACAGAGTCTATACCTACCTATAACTGCTAGTACAACAGAGTATATACATACATCTAACCAATGGTATTACATAGTCTATACATACCTATAACTGCTAGTGTAACAAAGTATAAAGCTACCTATATCTGTTAGTATAACAGACTCAATACCTACCTATAACCGCTACTATAACATAGTATATACCTACCTATAACTGCTAGTATAACATAGTCCATATATACATATTATTGCTAGTATAACATAGTATATACCTATCTATAACCGCTATTATAACATAGTCTATACCTACCTATAACTGCTAGTATGACAGAGTATATAACTACCTATAACCGCTATTATAACATAGTCTATACCTACCTATAACTGGTAGTATAGCAGAGTTTATACCTACCTATAACAGTTAGTATGACAGAATCTATACCTACCTATAACTGCTAATATGACATAGTCTATACATATCTATAACTGCTAGTATAGCAGAGTATATAACTACCTAGCACTGCTAGTATAACAAATTATATACCTACCTATAACTGCTAGTATAATATAGTCTATATATACATATAACTACTAGTATAACATACTCTATACCTACCTATAACTGCTAGTGTAACAGAGTATATACCTACCTATAACTGCTAGTACAAAATAGTATATACATACATCTAACCGCTGGTATAACATAGTCTATACCTACATATAACTGCTAATGTAACAGAGTATATAGCTACCTATATCTGCGAGTATAACGGAGTCTATACCTACCTATAACATCTAGTATAACATAGTCTATACCTATATATAACTGCTAGTATAACAGATTATATACCTACCTATAACTGCTAGTATAACATAGTCAATACCTACCTATAACTGCTAGTATAAAAGACTATATGCCTTACCTATAACTGCTATATAACTGCTAGTATAGCTGAGTATATACCTACCTATAACAGCTGGTATAACATAGTCCATACCTACATATAACTGCTAGTATAACCTAGTATATACTTACCTCTAACCGCTGGTATAACATAGTCTATACCTACCAATAACTGATAGTATAATAGAGTATATACCTACATATAACTGCTAGTATAGCAGAGTATATAACTATCTATAAGTGCTAGTATAACAGAGTATATACCTACCTATAACTGCTAGTATAATATAGTCTATATCTACATATAACTACTAGTATAACATAGTCTATACCTACCTATAACTGCTAGCATAACATACTCTATACCTACCTATAACTGCTAGTATAACAGAGTATATACCTACCTATAACTGCTAGAACAACAGAGTATATACATACATCTAACCGCTGGTATAAAATAGTCTATACCTACCTATAACTGCTAGTGTAACCGAATATATAGTTACCTATATCTGCTAGTCTAACAGAGTCTATATCTACCTATAACAGCTAGTATAACATAGTATATACCTAGCTATAACTGCTAGTATAACATAATCTGTACCTACATATAACTGCTAGTATAACATAGTCTATACCTACATATAACTGCTAGTATAACAGAGTATATACTTACATATAACTGCTGGTATAACATAGTCTATACCTACCTATAACTACTAGTATAACATAGTATATACTTACCTCTAACCGCTAGTATAACATAGATTATACCTACCTATAACTGCTAGTATGACAGAGTATATACCTTCTTATAACTGCTAGCATAACATACTCTATACCTACCTATAACTGCTAGTATAACAGAGTATATACCTACCTATAACTGCTAGTATAGCAGAGTATATAACTATCTATAAGTGCTAGTATAACAGAGTCTATACCTACCTATAACTGCTAGTATAATATAGTCTATATCTACATATAACTACTAGTATAACATAGTCTATACCTACCTATAACTGTTAGTATAACATACTCTATACCTACCTATAACTGCTAGTATAACAGAGTATATACCTACCTATAACTGCTAGTACAACAGAGTATATACATACATCTAACCGCTGGTATAACATAGTCTATACCTACATATAACTGCTAGTATAACAGAGTATATACCTACCTATAACTGCTAGTATAACAAAGTCAATACCTACATATAACTGCTAGTATAAAATACTATATGCCTACCTATAACTGCTATATAACTGATAGTATAGCTGAGTATATACCTACCTATAACTGCTGGTATAACATAGTCTATACCTACATATAACTGCTAGTATAACATAGTATATACTTACCTCTAACCGCTAGTATAACATAGAATATACCTACCTATAACTGATAGTATAACATAGTCTATACCTACCTATAACTGCTAGTATGACATAGTCTATACATATCTATAACTGCTAGTATAACATATTATATAGCTACCTATATCTGCTAGTATAACGGAGTCAATACCTACCTATAACCGCTAGTATAACAGAGTATATACCTACATATAACTGCTAGTATGACCGAGTATATACCTACTTATAACAGCTAGCATAACATACTCTATACCTCCTATAACTGCTAGTATAACATAGTATATACATACCTATAACTGCTAGTACAACATAGTATATACATACATCTAACCGCTACTATAACATAGTCTATACCTACCTATAACTGCTAGTGTAACAGAGTATATAGCTACCTATATCTGCTAGCATAACAGAGTATATACCTACCTATAACAGCTAGTATAACATAGTCTATATCTACATATAACTGCTAGTATAACAGAGTCTATACCTACCTATAACCGCTAGTATAACATAGTCTATACCTACCTATAACAGCTTTTATAACAGAGTATATTCCTACCTATAACTGCAAGTATGACAGAGTATATAACTACTTATAACTGCTAGTATAACATACTCAATACCTACCTATAACTGCTAGTATCACAGAGTATATACCTACCTATAACTGCTAGTATGACAGCGTATATACCTACTTATAACTGCTAGTATAACATACTCTATATCTACATATAACTGGTAGTATAACAGAGTCTATACCTAGCTATAACTGCTAGTATAACATAATCTGTACCTACATATAACTGCTAGTATAACATAGTCTATACCTACATATAACTGCTAGTATAACAGAGTCTATACCTACCTATAACTGCTAGTGTAACAGAGTATATAGCTATCTATATCTGCTAGTATAACATAGTCTAAACCTACCTATTACTGTTAGTGTAACATAGTCTATACCGACCTATAACTTCTAGTATAACATAGTATATACCTAGCTATAACTGCTAGTATAACAGAGTATATACCTACCTATAACCGCTAGTATAACATAGTCTATATCTACCTATACCTGCTAGTATAACAGAGTCTATACCGACCTATAACTGCTAGTAAAATGTAGTCTATATCTACATATAACTACTAGTATAACATAGTCTATACCTACCTATAACTGCTAGTTTAACATAATATATAACTACCTATAACTAGTAGTATAGCAGAGTATATACCTACCAATAACTGATAGTATTATAGAGTATATACCTACATATAACTGTTAGTATAGCAGAGTATATAACTATCTATAAGTGCTAGTATAACAGAGTATATACATACCTATAACTGCTAGTATAATATAGTCTATATCTACATATAACTACTAGTATAACATAGTCTATACCTACCTATAACTGCTAGCATAACATACTCTATACCTACCTATAACTGCTAGTATAACAGAGTATATACCTACCTATAACTGCTAGAACAACAGAGTATATACATACATCTAACCGCTGGTATAAAATAGTCTATACCTACCTATAACTGCTAGTGTAACAGAGTATATAGTTACCTATATCTGCTAGTCTAACAGAGTCTATATCTACATATAACAGCTAGTATAACATAGTATATACCTAGCTATAACTGCTAGTATAACATAATCTGTACCTACATATAACTGCTAGTATAACATAGTCTATACCTACATATAACTGCTAGTATAACAGAGTATATACTTACCTATAACTGCTGGTATAACATAGTCTATACCTACCTATAACTGCTAGTATAACATAGTATATACTTACCTCTAACCGCTAGTATAACATAGATTATACCTACCTATCACTGCTAGTATGACAGAGTATATACCTTCTTATAACTGCTAGCATAACATACTCTATACCTACCTATAACTGCTAGTATAACAGAGTATATACCTACCTATAACTGCTAGTATAGCAGAGTATATAACTATCTATAAGTTCTAGTATAACAGAGTCTATACCTAACTATAACTGCTAGTATAATATAGTCTATATCTACATATAACTACTAGTATAACATAGTCTATACCTACCTATAACTGTTAGTATAACATACTCTATACCGACCTATAACTGCTAGTAAAATGAAGTCTATATCTACATATAACTACTAGTATAACATAGTCTATACCTACCTATTACTGCTAGTTTAACATAATATATAACTACCTATAACTAGCAGTATAGCAGAGTATATACCTACCAATAACTGATAGTATAACAGAGTATATACCTACCTATAACTGCTAGAATAACATAGTCTATACCTACCAATAACTGCTAGTATAACATACTCTATACCGACCTATAACTTCTAGTATAACAGAGTATATACCTACCTATAGCTGATAGTACAACAGAGTATATACATACATCTAACCGCTGGTGTAACATAGTCTATACCTACCAATAACTGCTAGTATGACAGAGTATATAACTACTTATAACTGCTAGTATAACATCCTCTATACCTACCTATAACTGCTAGTATAACAGAGTATATACCTACCTATAACTGCTAGTGTGACAGCGTATATACCTACTTATAACTGCTAGTATAACATACTCTATATCTACATATAACTGGTATTATAACAGAGTCAATACCTAGCAATAACTGCTAGTATAACATAATCTGTACCTACATATAACTGCTAGTATAACATAGTATATACATACATATAACTGCTAGTATAACAGAGTATATACCTACCTATAACTGCAAGTATAACAGAGTATATACCTACCTATAACCGCTAGTATAACATAGTCTATACCTACATATAACTGCTAGTATAAGAGAGTATATACCTATCTATAACTTCTAGAATAACAAGAGTATATACCTACCTATAACCACTAGTATAACATAGTCTATACCTACCTATAACTGCTAGTTTAACATAATATATAACTACCTATAACTAGTAGTATAGCAGAGTATATACCTACCAATAACTGATAGTATAACAGAGTATATACCTACCTATAACTGCTAGTATAACAGAGTGTATACCTACCTATAACTGCTAATATAATATAGTCTATAGCTACATATAACTACTAGTATAACACAGTCTATACCTACCAATAACTGCTAGTATAACATACTCTATACCTACCTATAACTGCTAGTATAACAGAGTATATACCTACCTATAGCTGATAGTACAACAGAGTATATACATACATCTAACCGCTGGGGTAACATAGTCTATACCTACCAATAACTGCTAGTGTAACAGAGTATATAGCTACCTATATCTGCTAGTATAACAGAGTCTATACCTACCTATAACAGCTAGTATAACATAGTCTATACCTACATATAACTGCTAGTATAACATAGTCTATACCTACATATATCTGCTAGTATAACATAGTCAATACCTACCTATAACTGCTAGTATAAAAGACTATATGCCTACCTATAACTGCTATATAACTGCTAGTATAGCTGAGTATATACCTACATATAACCGCTGGTATAACATAGTCTATACCTACCTATAACTGCTAGTGTAACAGAGTATGTAGCTACCTATATCTGCTAGTATAACATAGTCTATACCTACCTATAACAGTTAGTATAACATAGTCTATACCTACATATAACTGCTAGTATAACAGAGTATATACCTACCTATAAATGCTAGTATAACAGAGTCTATACCTACACATATCTGCTAGTATAACATAGTTAATACCTACCTATAACTGCTAGTATAAAAGACTATATGCCCACCTATAACTGCTATATAACTGCTAGTATAGCAGAGTATATAACTATCTATAAGTGCTAGTATAACAGAGTCTATACCTACCTATAACTGCTAGTATAATATAGTCTATATCTACATATTACTACTAGTATAACATAGTCTATACCTACCAATAACTGCTAGTATAACATACTCTATACCTACCTATAACTGCTAGTATAACAGAGTATATACCTACCTATAACTGCTAGTACAACAGAGTATATATATACATCTAACCGCTGGTATAACATAGTCAATACCTACGTATAGCTGCTAGTGTAACAGAGTATATAGCTACCTATATCTGCTAGTATAACAGAGTCTATACCTACCTATAACTGCTAGTATAACATAGTCTATATCTACATATAACTGCTAGTATAAAAGAGTATATATCTACTTATAACTGATAGTGTAACAGTGTCTATACCTACCTATAACTGCTAGTATAACATAGTATATACCTACCTATAACTGCTAGCATAACATACGCTATGCCTACATATAACTGGTATTATAACAGAGTATATACCTACCTATAACTGCTAGTATAACAGAGTATTTACCTACCTATAACTGCTAGTACAACAGAGTATATACCTACCTATAACTGCTAGTATAACAGAGTATATACCTACCTATAACCGCTAGTATAACATAGAATATACTTACCTATAACCGTTATTATAACATAGTCTATACCTACCTATAACTGCTAGTATAACATAGTCTATACCTACCTATAACTGCTAGTATAACATTATATTCCTACCTATATCTGCTAGTATGACGGAGTATATACCTACTTATAACTGCTAGTATAACATACTCTATACCTACTCATAACTGCTAGTATAACAGAGTATATACCTACCTATACATGCTAGTACAACAGAGTATATACATGCATCTAACCGCTGGTATAACATAGTCTATGCATACCTATAACTGCTAGTGCAACAGAGTATATAGCTACCTATATCTGCTAGTATAACAGAGTCAATACCTACCTATAGCCGCTAGTATAACAGTGTACAGAGCTACCGATATCTGCTAGTATAACAGACTCAATACCTACCTATAACCGCTATTATAACAGAGTCTATACCTACCTGTAACAGCTAGTATAACATAGTCTATACCTACATATAACTGCTAGTATAACAGAGTATATAGCTACCTATATATGCTAGTATAATAGACTCAATACCTATCTATAACCGCTATTATAACAGAGTCTATACCTACCTATTACTGCTAGTATAACATACTCTATAACTACCTTTAACAGCTTGTAAAACAGAGTATATACCTACCTATAACTGCTAGTATAACAGAGTATATACCTACCTATGACTGCTAGTATGACAGCGTATATACCTACTTATAACTGCTAGTATAACATACTCTATACCTACCTATAACTGCTAGTACAACATAGTATATACCTACCTATAACTGCTGGTATAACATAGTCCATATCTACCTATTATTGCTAGTATAACATAGCCTATACCTACCTATGACCGCTATTATAACATAGTCTATACCTACCTATAACTGCTAGTATAACAGAGTATATACCTACCTATAACTGTTAGCATGACATAATCTATACTAACCTATTACAGCTAGTATAACATATTCTTTACCTACCTATAGCTGCTAGTATAACAGAGTATATACCTACCTATAACTGCTGGTATAACATAATATATACCTACCTATAACTACTAGTATAGCAGAGTATATACCTACCTATAACTGCTAGTATAACATAGTCTATACCTACCTATAACCGCTAGTATAACATAATCTATACCTACCTATAACTTCTAGTATAACATGGTATATACCTAGCTATAACTGCTAGTATAACATAATCTGTACCTACATATAACTGCTAGTATAACATACTCTATACCTACCTATAACTGGTAGTATAACAGAGTATATACCTACCTATAACTGTTAGTATAAAAGAGTGTATACCTACCTATAACTGCTAGTACAACAGAGTATATACCTACCTAAAACTTCTAGTATAACATAGTATATACCTAGCTATAACTGCTAGTATAACATAATCTGTACCTACATATAACTGCTAGTATAACATAGTCTATACCTACCTATAACTGCTAGTATAACAGAGTATATACATACCTATAACTGCGAGTATAACAGAGTATGTACTTACCTATAACCGCTAGTATAACATAGTCTATATCTACCTATAACTGCTAGTATAACATAGAATATACCTACCTATAACCGCTATTATAACATAGTATATACCTACCTATAACTGCTAGAATAACATATTATATACATACCTATAACTGCTAGTACAACAGAGTATATACCTACCTATAACTTCTAGTATAACATAGTATATACCTAGCTATAACTGCTGGTATAACATAATATGTACCTACATATAACTGCTAGTATAACAGACTCAATACCAACCTATAACCGCTATTATAACAGAGTCTTTACCTACCTATTACTGCTAGTATAACATACTCTATACCTACCTATAACAGCTTGTATAACAGAGTATATACCTACCTATAACTGCTAATATGACAGAGTATATAACTACTTATAACTGCTAGTATAACATACTCTATACCTACCTAAAACTGCTAGTATAACATACTCTATACCTACCTATAACTGCTAGTATAACAGAGTATATACCTACCTATAACTGCTAGTATAACATAGTCCATATCTACCTATTATTGCTAGTATGACATAGTCTATACCTACCTATAACCGCTATTATAACATAGTCTATACCTACCTATAACTGCTAGTATAACAGAGTATATATCTACCTATACCTGCTAGTATAACAGAGTATATACCTACCTATTACTGCTAGTATAACATATTTCAATACCTACCTATAACCTCTATTACTACATAGTCAATACCTACCTATAACTGCTAGTATAACATAGTCTATACCTACATATAACTGCTAGTAAATCAGAGTCTATACCTACCTATAACTGCTAGTACAACAGAGTATATATATACATCTAACCGCTGGTATAACATAGTCAATACCTACGTATAGCTGCTAGTGTAACAGAGTATATAGCTACCTATATCTGCTAGTATAACAGAGTATATACCTACCTATAACTGCTAGTACAACAGAGTATATACCTACCTATAACTGCTAGTATAACAGAGTATATACCTACCTATAACCGCTAGTATAACATAGTCTATATCTACCTATAACTGCTAGTATAACATAGAATATACTTACCTATAACCGTTATTATAACATAGTCTATACCTACCTATAACTGCTAGTATAACATAGTCTATACCTACCTATAACTGCTAGTATAACATTATATTCCTACCTATATCTGCTAGTATGACAGAGTATATACCTACTTATAACTGCTAGTATAACATACTCTATACCTACACATAACTGCTAGTATAACAGAGTATATACCTACCTATACATGCTAGTACAACAGAGTATATACATGCATCTAACCGCTGGTATAACATAGTCTATGCATACCTATAACTGCTAGTGTAACAGAGTATATAGCTACCTATATCTGCTAGTATAACAGAGTCAATACCTACCTATAGCCGCTAGTATAACAGTGTACAGAGCTACCGATATCTGCTAGTATAACAGACTCAATACCTACCTATAACCGCTATTATAACAGAGTCTATACCTACCTGTAACAGCTAGTATAACATAGTCTATACCTACATATAACTGCTAGTATAACAGAGTATATAGCTACCTATATATGCTAGTATAACAGACTCAATACCTATCTATAACCGCTATTATAACAGAGTCTATACCTACCTATTACTGCTAGTATAACATACTCTATAACTACCTTTAACAGCTTGTAAAACAGAGTATATACCTACCTATAACTGCTAGTATAACAGCGTATATACCTACCTATGACTGCTAGTATGACAGCGTATATACCTACTTATAACTGCTAGTATAACATACTCTATACCTACCTATAACTGCTAGTACAACATAGTATATACCTACCTATAACTGCTGGTATAACATAGTCCATATCTACCTATTATTGCTAGTATAACATAGCCTATACCTACCTATGACCGCTATTATAACATAGTCTATACCTACCTATAACTGCTAGTATAACAGAGTATATACCTACCTATAACTGTTAGCATGACATAATCTATACTAACCTATTACAGCTAGTATAACATATTCTTTACCTACCAATAGCTGCTAGTATAACAGAGTATATACCTACCTATAACTGCTGGTATAACATAATATATACCTACCTATAACTACTAGTATAGCAGAGTATATACCTACCTATAACTGCTAGTATAACATAGTCTATACCTACCTATAACCGCTAGTATAACATAATCTATACCTACCTATAACTTCTAGTATAACATGGTATATACCTAGCTATAACTGCTAGAATAACATAATCTGTACCTACATATAACTGCTAGTATAACATACTCTATACCTACCTATAACTGGTAGTATAACAGAGTATATACCTACCTATAACTGTTAGTATAAAAGAGTGTATACCTACCTATAACTGCTAGTACAACAGAGTATATACCTACCTAAAACTTCTAGTATAACATAGTATATACCTAGCTATAACTGCTAGTATAACATAATCTGTACCTACATATAACTGCTAGTATAACATAGTCTATACCTACCTATAACTGCTAGTATAACAGAGTATATACATACCTATAACTGCTAGTATAACAGAGTATGTACTACCTATAACCGCTAGTATAACATAGTCTATATCTACCTATAACTGCTAGTATAACATAGAATATACCTACCTATAACCGCTATTATAACATAGTATATACCTACCTATAACTGCTAGAATAACATATTATATACATACCTATAACTGCTAGTACAACAGAGTATATACCTACCTATAACTTCTAGTATAACATAGTATATACCTAGCTATAACTGCTGGTATAACATAATATGTACCTACATATAACTGCTAGTATAACAGACTCAATACCAACCTATAACCGCTATTATAACAGAGTCTTTACCTACCTATTACTGCTAGTATAACATACTCTATACCTACCTATAACAGCTTGTATAACAGAGTATATACCTACCTATAACTGCTAGTATGACAGAGTATATAACTACTTATAACTGCTAGTATAACATACTCTATACCTACCTAAAACTGCTAGTATAACATACTCTATACCTACCTATAACTGCTAGTATAACAGAGTATATACCTACCTATAACTGCTAGTATAACATAGTCCATATCTACCTATTATTGCTAGTATGACATAGTCTATACCTACCTATAACCGCTATTATAACATAGTCTATACCTACCTATAACTGCTAGTATAACAGAGTATATATCTACCTATACCTGCTAGTATAACAGAGTATATACCTACCTATTACTGCTAGTATAACATATTTCAATACCTACCTATAACCTCTATTACTACATAGTCAATACCTACCTATAACTGCTAGTATAACATAGTCTATACCTACATATAACTGCTAGTAAATCAGAGTCTATACCTACCTATAACTGCTAGTATAACATAGTATATACATACCTATAACTGCTAGTATAATAGAGTATATACCTACCTATAACTGCTAGCATAGCAGAGTATATACCTACCTATAACCGCTAGTATAACATAGTCTATACTTACCCATAACTGCTAGTATAACATAGTATATACCTACATAAACCTCTATTATAACATAGTCTATACCTAGCTATAACTGCTAGTATAACATAGTCTATACCTATATATAACTGCTAGTATAACAGAGTATATACCTACCTATATCTGCTAGTATAACAGAGTATATACCTACCTATAACTGCTAGAATAACAGAGTATATACCTACCTATAACCGCTAGTATAACATAGTCAATACCTACCTATTACTGCTAGAATAACATAGACTATACCTACCTATAACCGCTATTATAGACTAGTCTATAGCTACCTATAACTGTTAGTATAACATAGTATATACATATCTCTAACTGCTAGTATAACAGAGTATATACCTACCTATAACTGCTAGTATAACAGAGTCTATACCTACCTATTACTGCTAGTATAACAGACTCTATACCTACCTATAACAGCTAGTATAACATAGTATATAGCTCCCTATATCTGTTAGTATAACAGACTCAATACCAACCTATAACCGCTATTATAACAGAGTCTTTACCTACCTATTACTGCTAGTATAACATACTCTATACCTACCTAAAACTGCTAGTATAACATAATCTATACGAAACTATAACTGCTAGTATAACATAGTATACACCTACCTATAACTGCTAGTATAACA
>JABXNX010000288.1:0-18758 GCA_014843695.1 Archivesica marissinica | reverse complement strand
TCTATATTCTCTGTGGTAGATATATCTATGTTCTCTGTTGGTAGATATATCTATATTATCTGTGGTAGATATCTATATTATCTGTTGGTAGATATATCTATATTATCTGTGGTAGATATCTATATTATCTGTTGGTAGATATATCTATACTCTCTGTTGGTAGATATATCTATGTTCTCTGTTGGTAGATATATCTATATTATCTGTGGTAGATATATCTATATTATCTGTTGGTAGATATATCTATATTATCTGTGGTAGATATATCTATATTCTCTGTGGTAGATATATCTATATTCTCTGTCGTAGATATATCTATATTATCTGTGGTAGATATTCTATGTTATCTGTTGGTAGATATTCTATATTATCTGTGGTAGATATCTATATTATCTGTTGGTAGATATTCTATATTATCTGTGGTAGATATCTATATTATCTGTTGGTAGATATATCTATACTCTCTGTTGGTAGATATATCTATGTTCTCTGTTGGTAGATATATCTATATTATCTGTGGTAGATATATCTATATTATCTGTTGGTAGATATATCTATATTATCTGTGGTAGATATATCTATATTATCTGTGGTAGATATATCTATATTATCTGTTGGTAGATATCTATATTATCTTTGGTAGATATATCTATATTATCTGTTGGTAGATATATCTATATTATATGTGGTAGATATATCTATATTATCTGTGGTAGATATATCTATATTATCTGTTGGTAGATATATCTATATTCTCTGTTGGTAGATATATCTATATTATCTGTTGGTAGATATATCTATATTATATGTGGTAGATATATCTATATTATCTGTGGTAGATATATCTATATTATATGTGGTAGATATATCTATATTATCTGTGGTAGATATATCTATATTATATGTGGTAGATATATCTATATTATATGTGGTAGATATATCTATATTATCTGTGGTAGATATATCTATATTATCTGTGGTAGATATATCTATATTATCTGTGGTAGATATATCTATATTATCTGTGGTAGATATATCTATATTATCTGTGGTAGATATCTATATTATCTGTGGTAGATATATCTATATTATCTGTGGTAGATATATCTATATTATCTGTGGTAGATATATCTATATTATCTGTGGTAGATATATCTATATTATCTGTGGTAGATATATCTATATTATATGTGGTAGATATATCTATATTATCTGTGGTAGATATTTATATCTGTTGGTAGATATATCTATATTATCTGTGGTAGATATCTATATTATCTGTTGGTAGATATATCTATATTATCTGTGTGGTAGATATATCTATATTATCTGTGGTAGATATATCTATATTCTCTGTGGTAGATATATCTATATTATCTGTGGTAGATATCTATATTATCTGTTGGTAGATATATCTATATTATCTGTGGTAGATATCTATATTATCTGTTGGTAGATATATCTATATTATCTGTGTAGATATATCTATATTCTCTGTTGGTAGATATATCTATATTATCTGTGGTAGATATATCTATATTATCTGTTGGTAGATATATCTATATTATCTGTGGTAGATATATCTATATTATCTGTTGGTAGATATATCTATATTATCTGTGGTAGATATATCTATATTATCTGTGGTAGATATATCTATATTATCTGTGGTAGATATCTATATTATCTGTTGGTAGATATCTATATTATCTGTGGTAGATATATCTATATTATCTGTGGTAGATATATCTATATTATCTGTGGTAGATATATCTATATTATCTGTTGGTAGATATATCTATATTATCTGTGGTAGATATATCTATATTATCTGTGGTAGATATATCTATATTATCTGTTGGTAGATATATCTATATTATCTGTGGTAGATATATCTATATTATCTGTGGTAGATATATCTATATTATCTGTGGTAGATATATCTATATTATCTGTGGTAGATATCTATATTCTCTGTTGGTAGATATATCTATATTATCTGTGGTAGATATATCTATATTATCTGTGGTAGATATATCTATATTATCTGTTGGTAGATATATCTATATTATCTGTTGGTAGATATATCTATATTATATGTGGTAGATATATCTATATTCTCTGTTGGTAGATATATCTATATTATATGTGGTAGATATATCTATATTCTCTGTTGGTAGATATATCTATATTATCTGTTGGTAGATATATCTATATTATCTGTTGGTAGATATATCTATATTATCTGTGGTAGATATATCTATATTATCTGTGGTAGATATATCTATATTATATGTGGTAGATATATCTATATTATATGTGGTAGATATATCTATATTATCTGTGGTAGATATATATATATTATCTGTGGTAGATATATCTATATTATCTGTGGTAAATATATCTATATTATCTGTGGTAGATATCTATATTCTCTGTTGGTAGATATATCTATATTATCTGTTGGTAGATATATCTATATTATCTGTGGTAAATATATCTATATTATCTGTGGTAGATATCTATATTCTCTGTTGGTAGATATATCTATATTATCTGTTGGTAGATATATCTATATTATCTGTTGGTAGATATATCTATATTATCTGTGGTAAATATATCTATATTATCTGTGGTAGATATCTATATTCTCTGTTGGTAGATATATCTATATTCTCTGTTGGTAGATATATCTATATTATCTGTTGGTAGATATATCTATATTATCTGTTGGTAGATATATCTATATTATCTGTTGGTAGATATATCTATATTATCTGTGGTAGATATATCTATATTCTCTGTGGTAGATATATCTATATTATCTGTTGGTAGATATATCTATATTATCTGTTGGTAGATATATCTATATTATCTGTTGGTAGATATATCTATATTATATGTGGTAGATATATCTATATTATATGTTGGTAGATATATCTATATTATCTGTGGTAGATATATCTATAGTATCTGTTGGTAGATATATCTATATTATCTGTGGTAGATATCTATATTATCTGTTGGTAGATATATCTATATTATCTGTGGTAGATATATCTATATTATCTGTTGGTAGATATATCTATATTATCTGTGGTAGATATATCTATATTATCTGTGGTAGATATATCTATAGTATATGTTGGTAGATATATCTATATTATCTGTGGTAGATATCTATATTATCTGTTGGTAGATATATCTATATTATCTGTGGTAGATATCTATATTATCTGTTGGTAGATATATCTATATTATCTGTTGGTAGATATATCTATATTATCTGTTGGTAGATATATCTATATTATCTGTGGTAGATATATCTATATTATCTGTTGGTAGATATATCTATATTATCTGTGGTAGATATTCTATATTATCTGTGGTAGATATATCTATATTATCTGTGGTAGATATCTATATTATCTGTTGGTAGATATATCTATATTATCTGTGGTAGATATATCTATATTATCTGTGGTAGATATCTATATTCTCTGTTGGTAGATATATCTATATTATCTGTGGTAGATATCTATATTATCTGTTGGTAGATATATCTATATTATCTGTGGTAGATATCTATATTATCTGTTGGTAGATATATCTATATTCTCTGTTGGTAGATATATCTATATTCTCTGTGGTAGATATATCTATGTTCTCTGTTGGTAGATATATCTATATTATCTGTGGTAGATATCTATATTATCTGTTGGTAGATATATCTATATTATCTGTGGTAGATATCTATATTATCTGTTGGTAGATATATCTATACTCTCTGATAGTAGATATATCTATGTTCTCTGTTGGTAGATATATCTATATTATCTGTGGTAGATATATCTATATTATCTGTTGGTAGATATATCTATATTATCTGTGGTAGATATATCTATATTCTCTGTGGTAGATATATCTATATTCTCTGTCGTAGATATATCTATATTATATGTGGTAGATATATCTATATTATCTGATGGTAGATATCTATATTATCTGTTGGTAGATATCTATATTATCTGTGGTAGATATATTTATATTCTCTGTTGGTAGGTATATCTATATTATATGTGGTAGATATATCTATATTATCTGTTGGTAGATATATCTATATTATCTGTTGGTAGATATATCTATATTATCTGTTGGTAGATATATCTATATTATCTGTGGTAAATATATCTATATTATCTGTGGTAGATATCTATATTCTCTGTTGGTAGATATATCTATATTATCTGTGGTAGATATATCTATATTATCTGTGGTAGATATCTATATTCTCTGTTGGTAGATATATCTATATTCTCTGTTGGTAGATATATCTATATTATCTGTGGTAGATATATCTATATTATCTGTTGGTAGATATATCTATATTATCTGTTGGTAGATATATCTATATTATCTGTGGTAGATATATCTATATTATCTGTGGTAGATATATCTATATTCTCTGTTGGTAGATATATCTATATTATCTGTTGGTAGATATATCTATATTATATGTGGTAGATATATCTATATTCTCTGTTGGTAGATATATCTATATTATATGTGGTAGATATATCTATATTCTCTGTTGGTAGATATATCTATATTATCTGTGGTAGATATCTATATTATCTGTTGGTAGATATATCTATATTATCTGTGGTAGATATATCTATATTATCTGTTGGTAGATATATCTATATTCTCTGTTGGTAGATATATCTATATTCTCTGTGGTAGATATATCTATGTTCTCTGTTGGTAGATATATCTATATTATCTGTGGTAGATATCTATATTATCTGTTGGTAGATATATCTATATTATCTGTGGTAGATATCTATATTATCTGTTGGTAGATATATCTATACTCTCTGTTGGTAGATATATCTATGTTCTCTGTTGGTAGATATATCTATATTATCTGTGGTAGATATATCTATATTATCTGTTGGTAGATATATCTATATTATCTGTGGTAGATATATCTATATTCTCTGTGGTAGATATATCTATATTCTCTGTGGTAGATATATCTATATTATATGTGGTAGATATATCTATATTATCTGTGGTAGATATATCTATATTATCTGTTGGTAGATATCTATATTATCTGTGGTAGATATATCTATATTATCTGTTGGTAGATATATCTATATTATCTGTTGGTAGATATATCTATATTATCTGTTGGTAGATATATCTATATTATATGTGGTAGATATATCTATATTATATGTTGGTAGATATATCTATATTATCTGTGGTAGATATATCTATATTATCTGTTGGTAGATATATCTATATTATCTGTGGTAGATATCTATATTATCTGTTGGTAGATATATCTATATTATCTGTGGTAGATATATCTATATTATCTGTTGGTAGATATATCTATATTATCTGTGGTAGATATATCTATATTATCTGTTGGTAGATATATCTATATTATCTGTGGTAGATATCTATATTATCTGTTGGTAGATATATCTATATTATCTGTGGTAGATATCTATATTATCTGTTGGTAGATATATCTATATTATCTGTGGTAGATATATCTATATTATCTGTGGTAGATATCTATATTCTCTGTTGGTAGATATATCTATATTATCTGTGGTAGATATCTATATTATCTGTTGGTAGATATATCTATATTATCTGTGGTAGATATCTATATTAGCTGTTGGTAGATATATCTATATTCTCTGTGGTAAATATATCTATATTATCTGTGGTAGATATCTATATTCTCTGTTGGTAGATATATCTATATTATCTGTGGTAGATATATCTATATTATCTGTTGGTAGATATATCTATATTATCTGTGGTAGATATCTATATTCTCTGTTGGTAGATATATCTATATTATCTGTTGGTAGATATATCTATATTATCTGTTGGTAGATATATCTATATTATCTGTGGTAGATATATCTATATTATCTGTGGTAGATATCTATATTCTCTGTGGTAGATATATCTATATTCTCTGTGGTAGATATATCTATATTATCTGTGGTAGATATATCTATATTATCTGTGGTAGATATATCTATATTATCTGTTGGTAGATATATCTATATTATCTGTGGTAGATATATCTATATTCTCTGTGGTAGATATATCTATATTATCTGTGGTAGATATATCTATATTATCTGTTGGTAGATATATCTATATTATCTGTTGGTAGATATATCTATATTATCTGTTGGTAGATATATCTATATTATCTGTGGTAGATATATCTATATTATCTGTGGTAGATATATCTATATTATCTGTGGTAGATATATCTATATTATCTGTGGTAGATATATCTATATTATCTGTGGTAGATATCTATATTATCTGTTGGTAGATATATCTATATTATCTGTGGTAGATATATCTATATTATCTGTTGGTAGATATATCTATATTATCTGTGGTAGATATATCTATATTATCTGTTGGTAGATATATCTATATTATATGTGGTAGATATATCTATATTCTCTGTTGGTAGATATATCTATATTATATGTGGTAGATATATCTATATTCTCTGTTGGTAGATATATCTATATTATCTGTTGGTAGATATATCTATATTATCTGTTGGTAGATATATCTATATTATCTGTGGTAGATATATCTATATTATCTGTGGTAGATATATCTATATTATATGTGGTAGATATATCTATATTATATGTGGTAGATATATCTATATTATCTGTGGTAGATATATATATATTATCTGTGGTAGATATATCTATATTATCTGTGGTAAATATATCTATATTATCTGTGGTAGATATCTATATTCTCTGTTGGTAGATATATCTATATTATCTGTTGGTAGATATATCTATATTATCTGTGGTAAATATATCTATATTATCTGTGGTAGATATCTATATTCTCTGTTGGTAGATATATCTATATTATCTGTTGGTAGATATATCTATATTATCTGTTGGTAGATATATCTATATTATCTGTGGTAGATATATCTATATTATCTGTGGTAGATATCTATATTCTCTGTTGGTAGATATATCTATATTCTCTGTTGGTAGATATATCTATATTATCTGTTGGTAGATATATCTATATTATCTGTTGGTAGATATATCTATATTATCTGTTGGTAGATATATCTATATTATCTGTGGTAGATATATCTATATTCTCTGTGGTAGATATATCTATATTATCTGTTGGTAGATATATCTATATTATCTGTTGGTAGATATATCTATATTATCTGTTGGTAGATATATCTATATTATATGTGGTAGATATATCTATATTATATGTTGGTAGATATATCTATATTATCTGTGGTAGATATATCTATAGTATCTGTTGGTAGATATATCTATATTATCTGTGGTAGATATCTATATTATCTGTTGGTAGATATATCTATATTATCTGTGGTAGATATCTATATTATCTGTTGGTAGATATATCTATATTATCTGTGGTAGATATATCTATATTATCTGTGGTAGATATCTATATTCTCTGTTGGTAGATATATCTATATTATCTGTGGTAGATATCTATATTATCTGTTGGTAGATATATCTATATTATCTGTGGTAGATATCTATATTATCTGTTGGTAGATATATCTATATTATCTGTGGTAGATATATCTATATTATCTGTGGTAGATATCTATATTCTCTGTTGGTAGATATATCTATATTATCTGTGGTAGATATCTATATTATCTGTTGGTAGATATATCTATATTATCTGTGGTAGATATCTATATTATCTGTTGGTAGATATATCTATATTATCTGTGGTAGATATATCTATATTATCTGTGGTAGATATCTATATTCTCTGTTGGTAGATATATCTATATTATCTGTGGTAGATATCTATATTATCTGTTGGTAGATATATCTATATTATCTGTGGTAGATATCTATATTATCTGTTGGTAGATATATCTATATTCTCTGTTGGTAGATATATCTATATTCTCTGTGGTAGATATATCTATGTTCTCTGTTGGTAGATATATCTATATTATCTGTGGTAGATATCTATATTATCTGTTGGTAGATATATCTATATTATCTGTGGTAGATATCTATATTATCTGTTGGTAGATATATCTATACTCTCTGATAGTAGATATATCTATGTTCTCTGTTGGTAGATATATCTATATTATCTGTGGTAGATATATCTATATTATCTGTTGGTAGATATATCTATATTATCTGTGGTAGATATATCTATATTCTCTGTGGTAGATATATCTATATTCTCTGTCGTAGATATATCTATATTATATGTGGTAGATATATCTATATTATCTGATGGTAGATATCTATATTATCTGTTGGTAGATATCTATATTATCTGTGGTAGATATATTTATATTCTCTGTTGGTAGGTATATCTATATTATATGTGGTAGATATATCTATATTATCTGTTGGTAGATATATCTATATTATCTGTTGGTAGATATATCTATATTATCTGTTGGTAGATATATCTATATTATCTGTGGTAAATATATCTATATTATCTGTGGTAGATATCTATATTATCTGTTGGTAGATATATCTATATTATCTGTGGTAGATATATCTATATTATCTGTGGTAGATATCTATATTCTCTGTTGGTAGATATATCTATATTCTCTGTTGGTAGATATATCTATATTATCTGTGGTAGATATATCTATATTATCTGTTGGTAGATATATCTATATTATCTGTTGGTAGATATATCTATATTATCTGTGGTAGATATATCTATATTATCTGTGGTAGATATATCTATATTATCTGTTGGTAGATATATCTATATTATCTGTTGGTAGATATATCTATATTATATGTGGTAGATATATCTATATTCTCTGTTGGTAGATATATCTATATTATCTGTGGTAGATATCTATATTCTCTGTTGGTAGATATATCTATATTATCTGTGGTAGATATCTATATTATCTGTTGGTAGATATATCTATATTATCTGTGGTAGATATATCTATATTATCTGTTGGTAGATATATCTATATTATCTGTTGGTAGATATATCTATATTCTCTGTGGTAGATATATCTATATTATCTGTTGGTAGATATATCTATATTATCTGTGGTAGATATCTATATTATCTGTTGGTAGATATATCTATATTATCTGTGGTAGATATATATATTATCTGTTGGTAGATATATCTATATTATCTGTGGTAGATATATCTATATTCTCTGTTGGTAGATATATCTATATTATCTGTGGTAGATATATCTATATTATCTGTTGGTAGATATATCTATATTATCTGTGGTAGATATATCTATATTATCTGTGGTAGATATCTATATTTCTGTGGTAGATATCTATATTATCTGTGGTAGATATATCTATATTATCTGTGGTAGATATATCTATATTATCTGTTGGTAGATATCTATATTATCTGTGGTAGATATATCTATATTATCTGTTGGTAGATATATCTATATTATCTGTTGGTAGATATATCTATATTATCTGTGGTAGATATATCTATATTATCTGTGGTAGATATCTATATTATCTGTTGGTAGATATATCTATATTATCTGTTGGTAGATATATCTATATTATCTGTTGGTAGATATATCTATATTATCTGTGGTAGATATATCTATATTATCTGTTGGTAGATATATCTATATTATCTGTGGTAGATATATCTATATTATCTGTGGTAGATATATCTATATTATCTGTTGGTAGATATATCTATATTATCTGTTGGTAGATATATCTATATTATCTGTTGGTAGATATATCTATATTATATGTGGTAGATATATCTATATTATATGTTGGTAGATATATCTATATTATCTGTGGTAGATATATCTATATTATCTGTTGGTAGATATATCTATATTATCTGTGGTAGATATCTATATTATCTGTTGGTAGATATATCTATATTATCTGTGGTAGATATATCTATATTATCTGTTGGTAGATATATCTATATTATCTGTGGTAGATATATCTATATTATCTGTGGTAGATATATCTATATTATCTGTTGGTAGATATATCTATATTATCTGTGGTAGATATCTATATTATCTGTTGGTAGATATATCTATATTATCTGTGGTAGATATCTATATTATCTGTTGGTAGATATATCTATATTATCTGTGGTAGATATCTATATTATCTGTTGGTAGATATATCTATATTTGATCTATTTCTCTGTTGGTAGATATATCTATATTATCTGTGGTAGATATATCTATATTATCTGTTGGTAGATATATCTATATTATCTGTGGTAGATATATCTATATTATCTGTGGTAGATATATCTATATTCTCTGTTGTAGATATATCTATATTCTCTGTGGTAGATATATCTATGTTCTCTGTTGGTAGATATATCTATATTATCTGTGGTAGATATCTATATTATCTGTTGGTAGATATATCTATATTATCTGTGGTAGATATCTATATTATCTGTTGGTAGATATATCTATACTCTCTGTTGGTAGATATATCTATGTTCTCTGTTGGTAGATATATCTATATTATCTGTGGTAGATATATCTATATTATCTGTTGGTAGATATATCTATATTATCTGTGGTAGATATATCTATATTCTCTGTGGTAGATATATCTATATTCTCTGTGGTAGATATATCTATATTATATGTGGTAGATATATCTATATTATCTGTGGTAGATATATCTATATTATCTGTGGTAGATATCTATATTATCTGTGGTAGATATATCTATATTATCTGTTGGTAGATATATCTATATTATCTGTTGGTAGATATATCTATATTATCTGTTGGTAGATATATCTATATTATCTGTGGTAGATATATCTATATTATCTGTTGGTAGATATATCTATATTATCTGTGGTAGATATATCTATATTATCTGTTGGTAGATATATCTATATTATCTGTGGTAGATATCTATATTATCTGTTGGTAGATATATCTATATTATCTGTGGTAGATATATCTATATTATCTGTTGGTAGATATATCTATATTATCTGTGGTAGATATATCTATATATCTGTTGGTAGATATATCTATATTATCTGTGGTAGATATCTATATTATCTGTTGGTAGATATATCTATATTATCTGTGGTAGATATCTATATTATCTGTTGGTAGATATATCTATATTATCTGTGGTAGATATATCTATATTATCTGTGGTAGATATCTATATTCTCTGTTGGTAGATATATCTATATTATCTGTGGTAGATATCTATATTATCTGTTGGTAGATATATCTATATTATCTGTGGTAGATATCTATATTATCTGTTGGTAGATATATCTATATTCTCTGTTGGTAGATATATCTATATTCTCTGTGGTAGATATATCTATGTTCTCTGTTGGTAGATATATCTATATTATCTGTGGTAGATATCTATATTATCTGTTGGTAGATATATCTATATTATCTGTGGTAGATATCTATATTATCTGTTGGTAGATATATCTATACTCTCTGATGGTAGATATATCTATGTTCTCTGTTGGTAGATATATCTATATTATCTGTGGTAGATATATCTATATTATCTGTTGGTAGATATATCTATATTATCTGTGGTAGATATATCTATATTCTCTGTGGTAGATATATCTATATTCTCTGTCGTAGATATATCTATATTATATGTGGTAGATATATCTATATTATCTGATGGTAGATATCTATATTATCTGTTGGTAGATATCTATATTATCTGTGGTAGATATATTTATATTATCTGTTGGTAGATATATCTATATTATATGTGGTAGATATATCTATATTATCTGTTGGTAGATATATCTATATTATCTGTGGTAGATATATCTATATTATCTGTGGTAGATATATCTATATTATCTGTGGTAAATATATCTATATTATCTGTGGTAGATATCTATATTCTCTGTTGGTAGATATATCTATATTATCTGTGGTAGATATATCTATATTATCTGTGGTAGATATCTATATTCTCTGTTGGTAGATATATCTATATTATCTGTGGTAGATATATCTATATTATCTGTGGTAGATATATCTATATTATCTGTTGGTAGATATATCTATATTATCTGTTGGTAGATATATCTATATTATCTGTGGTAGATATATCTATATTATCTGTGGTAGATATATCTATATTATCTGTTGGTAGATATATCTATATTATCTGTTGGTAGATATATCTATATTATCTGTGGTAGATATATCTATATTCTCTGTTGGTAGATATATCTATATTATATGTGGTAGATATATCTATATTCTCTGTTGGTAGATATATCTATATTATCTGTGGTAGATATCTATATTATCTGTTGGTAGATATATCTATATTATCTGTGGTAGATATATCTATATTATCTGTTGGTAGATATATCTATATTCTCTGTTGGTAGATATATCTATATTCTCTGTGGTAGATATATCTATGTTCTCTGTTGGTAGATATATCTATATTATCTGTGGTAGATATCTATATTATCTGTTGGTAGATATATCTATATTATCTGTGGTAGATATCTATATTATCTGTTGGTAGATATATCTATACTCTCTGTTGGTAGATATATCTATGTTCTCTGTTGGTAGATATATCTATATTATCTGTGGTAGATATATCTATATTATCTGTTGGTAGATATATCTATATTATCTGTGGTAGATATATCTATATTCTCTGTGGTAGATATATCTATATTCTCTGTCGTAGATATATCTATATTATATGTGGTAGATATATCTATATTATCTGTGGTAGATATCTATATTATCTGTTGGTAGATATCTATATTATCTGTGGTAGATATATTTATATTATCTGTTGGTAGGTATATCTATATTATATGTGGTAGATATATCTATATTATCTGTTGGTAGATATATCTATATTATCTGTTGGTAGATATATCTATATTATCTGTGGTAAATATATCTATATTATCTGTGGTAGATATCTATATTCTCTGTTGGTAGATATATCTATATTATCTGTGGTAGATATATCTATATTATCTGTGGTAGATATATCTATATTATCTGTGGTAGATATATCTATATTATCTGTGGTAGATATCTATATTCTCTGTTGGTAGATATATCTATATTATCTGTGGTAGATATATCTATATTATCTGTGGTAGATATATCTATATTCTCTGTTGGTAGATATATCTATATTATCTGTTGGTAGATATATCTATATTATATGTGGTAGATATATCTATATTCTCTGTTGGTAGATATATCTATATTATATGTGGTAGATATATCTATATTCTCTGTTGGTAGATATATCTATATTATCTGTTGGTAGATATATCTATATTATCTGTTGGTAGATATATCTATATTATCTGTGGTAGATATATCTATATTATCTGTGGTAGATATATCTATATTATATGTGGTAGATATATCTATATTATATGTGGTAGATATATCTATATTATCTGTGGTAGATATATATATATTATCTGTGGTAGATATATCTATATTATCTGTGGTAAATATATCTATATTATCTGTGGTAGATATCTATATTCTCTGTTGGTAGATATATCTATATTATCTGTTGGTAGATATATCTATATTATCTGTTGGTAGATATATTTATATTATCTGTGGTAAATATATCTATATTATCTGTGGTAGATATCTATATTCTCTGTTGGTAGATATATCTATATTATCTGTTGGTAGATATATCTATATTATCTGTTGGTAGATATATCTATATTATCTGTGGTAAATATATCTATATTATCTGTGGTAGATATCTATATTCTCTGTTGGTAGATATATCTATATTCTCTGTTGGTAGATATATCTATATTATCTGTTGGTAGATATATCTATATTATCTGTTGGTAGATATATCTATATTATCTGTTGGTAGATATATCTATATTATCTGTGGTAGATATATCTATATTCTCTGTGGTAGATATATCTATATTATCTGTTGGTAGATATATCTATATTATCTGTTGGTAGATATATCTATATTATCTGTTGGTAGATATATCTATATTATATGTGGTAGATATATCTATATTATATGTTGGTAGATATATCTATATTATCTGTGGTAGATATATCTATAGTATCTGTTGGTAGATATATCTATATTATCTGTGGTAGATATCTATATTATCTGTTGGTAGATATATCTATATTATCTGTGGTAGATATATCTATATTATCTGTTGGTAGATATATCTATATTATCTGTGGTAGATATATCTATATTATCTGTGGTAGATATATCTATATTATCTGTTGGTAGATATATCTATATTATCTGTGGTAGATATCTATATTATCTGTTGGTAGATATATCTATATTATCTGTGGTAGATATTATTATCTGTGGTAGATATATCTATATTATCTGTGGTAGATATATCTATATTATCTGTTGGTAGATATATCTATATTATCTGTGGTAGATATATCTATATTATCTGTTGGTAGATATATCTATATTATCTGTGGTAGATATCTATATTATCTGTTGGTAGATATATCTATATTATCTGTGGTAGATATCTATATTATCTGTTGGTAGATATATCTATACTCTCTGTGGTAGATATATCTATGTTCTCTGTTGGTAGATATATCTATATTATCTGTGGTAGATATATCTATATTATCTGTTGGTAGATATATCTATATTATCTGTGGTAGATATATCTATATTCTCTGTGGTAGATATATCTATATTCTCTGTCGTAGATATATCTATATTCTCTGTGGTAGATATATCTATGTTCTCTGTTGGTAGATATATCTATATTATCTGTGGTAGATATCTATATTATCTGTTGGTAGATATATCTATATTATCTGTGGTAGATATCTATATTATCTGTTGGTAGATATATCTATACTCTCTGATGGTAGATATATCTATGTTCTCTGTTGGTAGATATATCTATATTATCTGTGGTAGATATATCTATATTATCTGTTGGTAGATATATCTATATTATCTGTGGTAGATATATCTATATTCTCTGTGGTAGATATATCTATATTCTCTGTCGTAGATATATCTATATTATATGTGGTAGATATATCTATATTATCTGATGGTAGATATCTATATTATCTGTTGGTAGATATCTATATTATCTGTGGTAGATATATTTATATTCTCTGTTGGTAGGTATATCTATATTATATGTGGTAGATATATCTATATTATCTGTTGGTAGATATATCTATATTATCTGTTGGTAGATATATCTATATTATCTGTTGGTAGATATATCTATATTATCTGTGGTAAATATATCTATATTATCTGTGGTAGATATCTATATTCTCTGTTGGTAGATATATCTATATTATCTGTGGTAGATATATCTATATTATCTGTGGTAGATATCTATATTCTCTGTTGGTAGATATATCTATATTCTCTGTTGGTAGATATATCTATATTATCTGTGGTAGATATATCTATATTATCTGTTGGTAGATATATCTATATTATCTGTTGGTAGATATATCTATATTATCTGTGGTAGATATATCTATATTATCTGTGGTAGATATATCTATATTCTCTGTTGGTAGATATATCTATATTATCTGTTGGTAGATATATCTATATTATATGTGGTAGATATATCTATATTCTCTGTTGGTAGATATATCTATATTATATGTGGTAGATATATCTATATTCTCTGTTGGTAGATATATCTATATTATCTGTGGTAGATATCTATATTATCTGTTGGTAGATATATCTATATTATCTGTGGTAGATATATCTATATTATCTGTTGGTAGATATATCTATATTCTCTGTTGGTAGATATATCTATATTCTCTGTGGTAGATATATCTATGTTCTCTGTTGGTAGATATATCTATATTATCTGTGGTAGATATCTATATTATCTGTTGGTAGATATATCTATATTATCTGTGGTAGATATCTATATTATCTGTTGGTAGATATATCTATACTCTCTGTTGGTAGATATATCTATGTTCTCTGTTGGTAGATATATCTATATTATCTGTGGTAGATATATCTATATTATCTGTTGGTAGATATATCTATATTATCTGTGGTAGATATATCTATATTCTCTGTGGTAGATATATCTATATTCTCTGTGGTAGATATATCTATATTATATGTGGTAGATATATCTATATTATCTGTGGTAGATATATCTATATTATCTGTTGGTAGATATCTATATTATCTGTGGTAGATATATCTATATTATCTGTTGGTAGATATATCTATATTATCTGTTGGTAGATATATCTATATTATCTGTTGGTAGATATATCTATATTATATGTGGTAGATATATCTATATTATATGTTGGTAGATATATCTATATTATCTGTGGTAGATATATCTATAGTATCTGTTGGTAGATATATCTATATTATCTGTGGTAGATATCTATATTATCTGTTGGTAGATATATCTATATTATCTGTGGTAGATATATCTATATTATCTGTTGGTAGATATATCTATATTATCTGTGGTAGATATATCTATAGTATCTGTTGGTAGATATATCTATATTATCTGTGGTAGATATCTATATTATCTGTTGGTAGATATATCTATATTATCTGTGGTAGATATCTATATTATCTGTTGGTAGATATATCTATATTATCTGTGGTAGATATATCTATATTATCTGTGGTAGATATCTATATTCTCTGTTGGTAGATATATCTATATTATCTGTGGTAGATATCTATATTATCTGTTGGTAGATATATCTATATTATCTGTGGTAGATATCTATATTATCTGTTGGTAGATATATCTATATTCTCTGTGGTAAATATATCTATATTATCTGTGGTAGATATCTATATTCTCTGTTGTAGATATATCTATATTATGTTGGTAGATATATCTATATTATCTGTGGTAAATATATCTATATTATCTGTGGTAGATATCTATACTCTGTTGGTAGATATATCTATATTATCTGTTGGTAGATATATCTATATATCTGTTGGTAGATATCTATATTATCTGTGGTAATATATCTATATTATCTGTGGTAGATATCTATATTCTCTGTTGGTAGATATATCTATATTCTCTGTTGGTAGATATATCTATATTATCTGTTGGTAGATATATCTATATTATCTGTTGGTAGATATATCTATATTATCTGTTGGTAGATATATCTATATTATCTGTGGTAGATATATCTATATTCTCTGTGGTAGATATATCTATATTATCTGTTGGTAGATATATCTATATTATCTGTTGGTAGATATATCTATATTATCTGTTGGTAGATATATCTATATTATATGTGGTAGATATATCTATATTATATGTTGGTAGATATATCTATATTATCTGTGGTAGATATATCTATATTATCTGTTGGTAGATATATCTGTATTATCTGTGGTAGATATCTATATTATCTGTTGGTAGATATATCTATATTATCTGTGGTAGATATATCTATATTATCTGTTGGTAGATATATCTATATTATCTGTGGTAGATATATCTATATTATCTGTGGTAGATATATCTATATATATGTTGGTAGATATATCTATATTATCTGTGGTAGATATCTATATTATCTGTTGGTAGATATATCTATATTATCTGTGGTAGATATCTATATTATCTGTTGGTAGATATATCTATATTATCTGTTGGTAGATATATCTATGTTATCTGTTGGTAGATATATCTATATTATCTGTGGTAGATATATCTATATTATCTGTTGGTAGATATATCTATATTATCTGTGGTAGATATTCTATATTATCTGTGGTAGATATATCTATATTATCTGTGGTAGATATCTATATTATCTGTTGGTAGATATATCTATATTATCTGTGGTAGATATATCTATATTATCTGTGGTAGATATCTATATTCTCTGTTGGTAGATATATCTATATTATCTGTGGTAGATATCTATATTATCTGTTGGTAGATATATCTATATTATCTGTGGTAGATATCTATATTATCTGTTGGTAGATATATCTATATTATCTGTTGGTAGATATATCTATATTCTCTGTGGTAGATATATCTATGTTATCTGTTGGTAGATATATCTATATTATCTGTGGTAGATATCTATATTATCTGTGGTAGATATATCTATATTATCTGTGGTAGATATCTATATTATCTGTTGGTAGATATATCTATATTATCTGTGGTAGATATATCTATATTATCTGTTGGTAGATATATCTATATTATCTGTGGTAGATATATCTATATTATCTGTTGGTAGATATATCTATATTATCTGTGGTAGATATCTATATTCTCTGTGGTAGATATATCTATATTCTGTGGTAGATATATCTATATTATTGTGGTAGATATATCTATATTATCTGTGGTAGATATCTATATTATCTGTTGGTAGATATCTATATTATCTGTGGTAGATATATTTATATTCTCTGTTGGTAGGTATATCTATATTATATGTGGTAGATATTCTATATTATCTGTTGGTAGATATATCTATATTATCTGTTGGTAGATATTCTATATTATCTGTTGGTAGATATATCTATATTATCTGTGGTAGATATATCTATATTATCTGTGGTAGATATCTATATTCTCTGTTGGTAGATATATCTATATTATCT
>JABXNX010000287.1:0-18761 GCA_014843695.1 Archivesica marissinica | reverse complement strand
GTGTCGTTCAGCATATGTGTATATATTACGGTGTGTCGTTCAGCATATGTGTATATATTATGGTGTGTCGTTCAACATATGTGTATATATTATGGTGTGTCGTTCAACATATGTGTATATGATGGTGTGTCGTTCAACATATGTGTATATATTACGGTGTGTCGTTCATCATATGTGTATATATTATGGTGTGTCGTTCAGCATATGTGTATATATTACGGTGTGTCGTTCAGCATATGTGTATATATTATGGTGTGTCGTTCAGCATATGTGTATATATTACGGTATGTCGTTCAGCATATGTGTATATATTATGGTGTGTCGTTCATCATATGTGTATATATTATGGTGTGTCGTTCAGCATATGTGTATATATTATGGTGTGTCGTTCAACATATGTGTATATATTATGGTGTGTCGTTCATCATATGTGTATATATTACGGTGTGTCGTTCATCATATGTGTATATATTATGGTGTGTCGTTCAGCATATGTGTATATATTATGGTGTGTCGTTCAGCATATGTGTATATATTACGGTATGTCGTTCAGTATATGTGTATATATTATGGTGTGTCGTTCAGCATATGTGTATATATTATGGTGTGTCGTTCATCATATGTGTATATATTACGGTGTGTCGTTCAGCATATGTGTATATATTATGGTGTGTCGTTCAGCATATGTGTATATATTATGGTGTGTCGTTCATCATATGTGTATATATTACGGTGTGTCGTTCAGCATATGTGTATATATTACGGTGTGTCGTTCAGCATATGTGTATATATTATGGTGTGTCGTTCAACATATGTGTATATATTATGGTGTGTCGTTCAACATATGTGTATATATTATGGTGTGTCGTTCAACATATGTGTATATATTATGGTGTGTCGTTCAACATATGTGTATATATTATGGTGTGTCGTTCAACATATGTGTATATATTATGGTGTGTCGTTCGACATATGTGTATATATTATGGTGTGTCGTTCATCATATGTGTATATATTACGGTGTGTCGTTCAGCATATGTGTATATATTATGGTGTGTCGTTCAACATATGTGTATATATTATGGTGTGTCGTTCAGCATATGTGTATATATTATGGTGTGTCGTTCATCATATGTGTATATATTATGGTGTGTCGTTCAGCATATGTGTATATATTATTGTGTGTCATTCGGCATATGTGTATATATTATGGTGTGTCATTCGGCATATGTGTATATATTATGGTGTGTTGTTCATCATATGTGTATATATTACGGTGTGTTGTTCAGCATATGTGTATATATTACGGTATGTCGTTCAGCATATGTGTATATATTACGGTGTGTCGTTCAGCATATGTGTATATATTATGGTGTGTCGTTCAGCATATGTGTATATATTACGGTGTGTCGTTCAGCATATGTGTATATATTATGGTGTGTCGTTCAACATATGTGTATATATTACGGTGTGTCGTTCAACATATGTGTATGTATGATGGTGTGTCGTTCACATATGTGTATTATTAGGTGTGTCGTTCATCATATGTGTATATATTATGGTGTGTCGTTCAACATATGTGTATATATTATGGTGTGTCGTTCATCATATGTGATATATTATGGTGTGTTTCGGCATATGTGTATATATTATGGTGTGTCGTTCAGCATATGTGTATATATTATGGTGTGTCGTTCAACATATGTGTATATATGATGGTGTGTCGTTCAACATATGTGTATATATTATGGTGTGTCGTTCAACATATGTGTATATATATGGTGTGTCGTTACATATTGTATATATTTGGTGTGTCGTTCAGCATATGTGTATATATTATGGTGTGTCATTCAGCATATGTGTATATATTACGGTGTGTCGTTCAGCATATGTGTATATATTATGGTGTGTCGTTCAGCATATGTGTATATATTATGGTGTGTCGTTCAGCATATGTGTATATATTATGGTGTGTCTTCGGCATATGTGTATATTTTGGTGTGTCGTTCGGCATATGTGTATATATTATGGTATGTCTTCCGTTCATCATATGTGTATATATTATGGTGTGTCATTCGGCATATGTGTATATATTATGGTGTGTCGTTCAGCATATGTGTATATATTATGGTGTGTCATTCAGCATATGTGTATATATTATGGTGTGTCATTCAGCATATGTGTATATATTATGGTGTGTCGTTCAGCATATGTGTATATATTACGGTGTGTCGTTCAGCATATGTGTATATATTATGGTGTGTCGTTCAACATATGTGTATATATTATGGTGTGTCGTTCAACATATGTGTATATATTATGGTGTGTCGTTCAACATATGTGTATATATTATGGTGTGTCGTTCAACATATGTGTATATATTATGGTGTGTCGTTCAACATATGTGTATATATTATGGTGTGTCGTTCAGCATATGTGTATATATTATGGTGTGTCATTCAGCATATGTGTATATATTATGGTGTGTCATTCGGCATATGTGTATATATTATGGTGTGTCGTTCAGCATATGTGTATATATTATGGTGTGTCGTTCAGCATATGTGTATATATTACGGTGTGTCGTTCAGCATATGTGTATATATTATGGTGTGTCATTCGGCATATGTGTATATATTATGGTGTGTCGTTCAGCATATGTGTATATATTACGGTGTGTTGTTCAGCATATGTGTATATATTACGGTATGTCGTTCAGCATATGTGTATATATTACAGTGTGTCGTTCAGCATATGTGTATATATTACGGTGTGTCGTTCAGCATATGTGTATATATTACGGTATGTCGTTCAGCATATGTGTATATATTATGGTGTGTCGTTCAACATATGTGTATATATTACGGTGTGTCGTTCAACATATGTGTATGTATGATGGTCTGTCGTTCAACATATGTGTATTTATTACGGTGTGTCGTTCATCATATGTGTATATATTATGGTGTGTCATTCATCATAAGTACATATATTATGGTGTGTCATTCGGCATATGTGTATATATTATGGTGTGTCGTTCAGCATATTGTGTATATATTACGGTATGTCGTTCAGCATATGTGTATATATTATGGTGTGTTGTTTATTATATGTGTATATATTATGGTGTGTCGTTCAACATATGTTTATATATTTTGGTGTGTCGTTCAACATATGTGTATATATTATGGTGTGTCGTTCAACATATGTGTATATATTACGGTGTGTCGTTCACCACATGTGTATATATGATGGTGTGTCGTTCAACATATGTGTATATATTACGGTGTGTCGTTCAACATATGTGTATATATTACGGTGTGTCGTTCAATATATGTGTATATATTACGATGTGTCGTTCACCATATGTGTATATATTACGGTGTGTCGTTCAATATATGTGTATATATTACGGTGTGTCGTTCACCACATGTGTATATATGATGGTGTGTCGTTCAACATATGTGTATATATTACGGTGTGTCGTTCAACATATGTGTATATATTACGGTGTGTCGTTCAATATATGTGTATATATTACGATGTGTCGTTCACCATATGTGTATATATTATGGTGTGTCGTTCAACATATGTGTATATATTATGGTGTGTCGTTCAACATATGTGTATATATTATGGTGTGTCGTTCATCATATGTGTATATATTATGGTGTGTCGTTCAACATATGTGTATATATTATTGTGTGTCATTCAGCATATGTGTATATATTATGGTGTGTCATTCGGCATATGTGTATATATTACGGTATGTCGTTCAGCATATGTGTATATATTATGGTGTGTTATTCGGCATATTTGTATATATTACGTTATGCCGTTCAGCATATGTGTATATATTATGGTGTGTCATTCAGCATATGTGTATATATTATGGTGTTTCGTTCAACATATGTGTATATATGTTGGTGTGTCGTTCAACATATGTGTATATATGATGGTGAGGCGTTCAACATATGTGTATATATTACGGTGTGTCGTTCAGCATGTGTGTATATATGATGGTGTGTCGTTCAACATATGTGTATATATTACGGTGTGTCGTTCAACATATGTGTATATATGATGGTGTGTCGTTCAACATATGTGTATATATTACGGTGTGTCGTTCAACATATGTGTATATATGATGGTGTGTCGTTCACCATATGTGTATATATTATGGTGTGTCGTTCATCATATGTGTATATATATCGGTGTGTCGTTCAGCATATGTGTATATATTACGGTGTGTCATTCAGCATATGTGTATATATTATGGTGTGTCGTTCAGCATATGTGTATATATTACGGAATGTCGTTCAGCATATGTGTATATATTATGGTGTGTCGTTCATCATATGTGTATATATTATGGTGTGTCGTTCAACATATGTGTATATATTATGGTGTGTCATTCGGCATATGTGTATATATTATGGTGTGTCATTCGGCATATGTTTATATATTGTGGTGTGTCATTCGGCATATGTGTATATATTATGGTATGTCATTCATCATATGTGTATATATTATGGTGTGTCATTCGGCATATTTTTATATATTATGGTGTGTCGTTCGGCATATGTGTATATATTATGGTGTGATATTCGGCATATGTATATATATTATGGTGTGTTATTCGGCATATGTATATATATTATGGTGTGTCGTTCAGCATATGTGTATATAGTACGGTGTGTCGTTCATCATATGTGTATATATTATGGTGTGTCGTTCATCATATGTGTATATATTACGGTGTGTCGTTCATCATATGTGTATATATTACAGTATGTCGTTCAACATATGTGTATATATTATGATGTGTCGTTCATCATATGTGTATATATCATTGTGTGTCGTTCAACATATGTGTATATATTATGGTGTGTCGTTCATCATATGTGTATATATTATGGTGTGTCGTTCAGCATATGTGTATATATTATTGTGTGTTATTCGGCATATGTGTATATATTATGGTGTGTCGTTCAACATATGTGTATATATTTTGGTGTGTCGTTCAACATATGTGTATATATGATGGTGTGTCGTTCAACATATGTGTATATATTACGGTGTGTCGTTCAAGATATGTGTATATATGATGGTGTGTCGTTTAACATATGTGTACATATTACGGTGTGTCGTTCAGCATATGTGTATATATTATTGTGTGTCATTCAGCATATGTGTATATATTACGGTATGTCGTTTAGCATATGTGTATATATTATGGTGTGTCATTCGGCATATGTGTATATATTACGGTATGTCGTTCAGCATATGTGTATATATTATGGTGTGTTATTCGGCATATTTGTATATATTACGGTATGTCGTTCGGCATATGTGTATATATTATGGTATGTCATTCGGCATATGTGTATATATTATGGCGTGTCATTCGGCATATGTGTATTTATTACGGTGTGTCGTTCATCATATGTGTATATATTATGGTGTGTCATTCGGCATATGTGTATATATTATGGTGTTTCGTTCAGCATATGTGTATATATTATGGTGTGTCATTCATCATATGTGTATATGTTATGGTGTGTCATTCGGCATATGTGTATATATTATGGTGTGTCGTTCAGCATATGTGTATATATTACGGTATGTCGTTCAGCATATGTGTATATATTATGGTGTGTTGTTCATCATATGTGTATATATTATGGTGTGTCGTTCAACATATGTGTATATATTTTGGTGTGTCGTTCAACATATGTGTATATATGATGGTGTGTCGTTCAACATATGTGTATATATTTTGGTGTGTCGTTCAACATATGTGTATATATGATGGTGTGTCGTTCAACATATGTGTATATATTACGGTGTGTCGTTCAACATATGTGTATATATTACGGTGTGTCGTACAATATATGTGTATATATGATTGTGTGTCGTTCAACATATGTGTATATATTACGGTGTGTCGTTCAACATATGTGTATATGATGGTGTGTCGTTCAACATATGTGTATATATTACGGTGTGTCGTTCATCATATGTGTATATATTACGGTATGTCGTTCAGCATATGTGTATATATTACGGTGTGTCATTCAGCATATGTGTATATATTATGGTGTGTCGTTCAGCATATGTGTATATATTACGGTATGTCGTTCAGCATATGTGTATATATGATGGTGTGTCGTTCAACATATGTGTATATATTATGGTGTGTCGTTCAACATATGTGTATATATGATGGTGTGTCGTTCAACATATGTGTATATATTACGGTGTGTAGTTCAACATATGTGTATTTATTACGGTGTGTCGTTCATCATATATGTATATATTATGGTTTGTCATTCATCATATTTGTATGTATTATGGTGTGTCGTTCAGCATATGTGTATATATTACGGTATGTCGTTCAATATATGTGTATATATTATGGTGTGTCGTTCAGCATATGTGTATATATTATGGTGTGTCGTTAATCATATGTGTATATATTATGGTGTGTGGTTCAACATATGTGTATATATTATGGTGTGTCGTTCAGCATATTTGTATATATTAAGGTGTGTCGTTCATCATATGTGTATATATTACGGTGTGTCGTTCAGCATATGTGTATATATTACGGTATGTCGTTCAGCATATGTGTATATATTATGGTGTGTCGTTCAACATATGTGTATATATGATGGTGTGTCGTTCAACATATGTGTATATATTACGGTGTGTCGTTCAACATATGCGTATGTATGCTGGTGTGTCGTTCAACATATGTGTATTTATTACGGTGTGTCGTTCATCATATATGTATATATTATGGTGTGTCGTTCGACATAAGTGTATATATTATGGTGTGTCATTCATCATATGTATATATATATTATGGTGTGTCATTCGGCATATGTGTATATATTATGGTGTATCATTCGGCATATGTGTATATATTATGGCGTGTTATTCGGCATATGTGTATATATTATGGTGTGTCATTCATCATATGTGTATATATTATGGTATGTCATTCGGCATATGTTTATATATTATTGTGTGTCATTCGGCATATGTGTATACATTATGGTGTGTCATTCGGCATATGTGTATATATAATGGTGTGTTGTTCATCATATGTGTATATATTACGGTGTGTTGTTCAGCATATGTGTATATATTACGGTATGTCGTTCAGCATATGTGTATATATTACAGTGTGTCGTTCAGCATATGTGTATATATTATGGTGTGTCGTTCAGCATATGTGTATATATTACGGTATGTCGTTCAGCATATGTGTATATATTATGGTGTGTCGTTCAACATATGTGTATATATTACGGTGTGTCGTTCAACATATGTGTATGTATGATGGTCTGTCGTTCAACATATGTGTATTTATTACGGTGTGTCGTTCATCATATGTGTATATATTATGGTGTGTCGTTCAACATATGTGTATATATTATGGTGTGTCGTTCAGCATATGTGTATATATTATTGTGTGTTATTCGGCATATGTGTATATATTATGGTGTGTCGTTCAACATATGTGTATATATTTTGGTGTGTCGTTCAACATATGTGTATATATGATGGTGTGTCGTTCAACATATGTGTATATATTACGGTGTGTCGTTCAAGATATGTGTATATATGATGGTGTGTCGTTTAACATATGTGTACATATTACGGTGTGTCGTTCAGCATATGTGTATATATTATTGTGTGTCATTCAGCATATGTGTATATATTACGGTATGTCGTTCAGCATATGTGTATATATTATGGTGTGTCATTCGGCATATGTGTATATATTACGGTATGTCGTTCAGCATATGTGTATATATTATGGTGTGTTATTCGGCATATTTGTATATATTACGGTATGTCGTTCGGCATATGTGTATATATTATGGTATGTCATTCGGCATATGTGTATATATTATGGCGTGTCATTCGGCATATGTGTATTTATTACGGTGTGTCGTTCATCATATGTGTATATATTATGGTGTGTCATTCGGCATATGTGTATATATTATGGTGTTTCGTTCAGCATATGTGTATATATTATGGTGTGTCATTCATCATATGTGTATATGTTATGGTGTGTCATTCGGCATATGTGTATATATTATGGTGTGTCGTTCAGCATATGTGTATATATTACGGTATGTCGTTCAGCATATGTGTATATATTATGGTGTGTTGTTCATCATATGTGTATATATTATGGTGTGTCGTTCAACATATGTGTATATATTTTGGTGTGTCGTTCAACATATGTGTATATATGATGGTGTGTCGTTCAACATATGTGTATATATTTTGGTGTGTCGTTCAACATATGTGTATATATGATGGTGTGTCGTTCAACATATGTGTATATATTACGGTGTGTCGTTCAACATATGTGTATATATTACGGTGTGTCGTACAATATATGTGTATATATGATTGTGTGTCGTTCAACATATGTGTATATATTACGGTGTGTCGTTCAACATATGTGTATATGATGGTGTGTCGTTCAACATATGTGTATATATTACGGTGTGTCGTTCATCATATGTGTATATATTACGGTATGTCGTTCAGCATATGTGTATATATTACGGTGTGTCATTCAGCATATGTGTATATATTATGGTGTGTCGTTCAGCATATGTGTATATATTACGGTATGTCGTTCAGCATATGTGTATATATGATGGTGTGTCGTTCAACATATGTGTATATATTATGGTGTGTCGTTCAACATATGTGTATATATGATGGTGTGTCGTTCAACATATGTGTATATATTACGGTGTGTCGTTCAGCATATGTGTATATATTACGGTGTGTCGTTCAGCATATGTGTATATATTATGGTGTGTCGTTAATCATATGTGTATATATTATGGTGTGTGGTTCAACATATGTGTATATATTATGGTGTGTCGTTCAGCATATTTGTATATATTAAGGTGTGTCGTTCATCATATGTGTATATATTACGGTGTGTCGTTCAGCATATGTGTATATATTACGGTATGTCGTTCAGCATATGTGTATATATTATGGTGTGTCGTTCAACATATGTGTATATATGATGGTGTGTCGTTCAACATATGTGTATATATTACGGTGTGTCGTTCAACATATGCGTATGTATGTGGTGTGTCGTTCAACATATGTGTATATATTACGGTGTGTCGTTCATCATATATGTATATATTATGGTGTGTCGTTCAACATAAGTGTATATATTATGGTGTGTCATTCATCATATGTATATATATATTATGGTGTGTCATTCGGCATATGTGTATATATTATGGTGTATCATTCGGCATATGTGTATATATTATGGCGTGTTATTCGGCATATGTGTATATATTATGGTGTGTCATCATATATGTGTATAATATGGTGTGTCATTCGGCATATGTTTATATATTATTGTGTGTCGTTCGGCATATGTGTATATATTAGGTGTGTCATTCGGCATATGTGTATATATAATGGTGTGTGTTCATCATATGTGTATATATTACGGTGTGTTGTTCAGCATATGTGTATATATTACGGTATGTCGTTCAGCATATGTGTATATATTACAGTGTGTCGTTCAGCATATGTGTATATATTACGGTGTGTCGTTCAGCATATGTGTATATATTACGGTATGTCGTTCAGCATATGTGTATATATTATGGTGTGTCGTTCAACATATGTGTATATATTACGGTGTGTCGTTCAACATATGTGTATGTATGATGGTCTGTCGTTCAACATATGTGTATTTATTACGGTGTGTCGTTCATCATATGTGTATATATTATGGTGTGTCATTCATCATAAGTACATATATTATGGTGTGTCATTCGGCATATGTGTATATATTATGGTGTGTCGTTCAGCATATTGTGTATATATTACGGTATGTCGTTCAGCATATGTGTATATATTATGGTGTGTTGTTTATTATATGTGTATATAATATGGTGTGTCGTTCAACATATGTTTATATATATTGGTGTGTCGTTCAACATATGTGTATATATGATGGTGTGTCGTTCAACATATGTGTATATATTACGGTGTGTCGTTCACCACATGTGTATATATGATGGTGTGTCGTTCAACATATGTGTATATATTACGGTGTGTCGTTCAACATATGTGTATATATTACGGTGTGTCGTTCAATATATGTGTATATATTACGATGTGTCGTTCACCATATGTGTATATATTACGGTGTGTCGTTCAATATATGTGTATATATTACGGTGTGTCGTTCACCACATGTGTATATATGATGGTGTGTCGTTCAACATATGTGTATATATTACGGTGTGTCGTTCAACATATGTGTATATATTACGGTGTGTCGTTCAATATATGTGTATATATTACGATGTGTCGTTCACCATATGTGTATATATTATGGTGTGTCGTTCAACATATGTGTATATATTATGGTGTGTCGTTCAACATATGTGTATATATTATGGTGTGTCGTTCATCATATGTGTATATATTATGGTGTGTCGTTCAACATATGTGTATATATTATTGTGTGTCATTCAGCATATGTGTATATATTATGGTGTGTCATTCGGCATATGTGTATATATTACGGTATGTCGTTCAGCATATGTGTATATATTATGGTGTGTTATTCAGCATATTTGTATATATTACGTTATGCCGTTCAGCATATGTGTATATATTATGGTGTGTCATTCAGCATATGTGTATATATTATGGTGTTTCGTTCAACATATGTGTATATATGTTGGTGTGTCGTTCAACATATGTGTATATATGATGGTGAGGCGTTCAACATATGTGTATATATTACGGTGTGTCGTTCAGCATGTGTGTATATATGATGGTGTGTCGTTCAACATATGTGTATATATTACGGTGTGTCGTTCAACATATGTGTATATATGATGGTGTGTCGTTCAACATATGTGTATATATTACGGTGTGTCGTTCAACATATGTGTATATATGATGGTGTGTCGTTCACCATATGTGTATATATTATGGTGTGTCGTTCATCATATGTGTATATATATCGGTGTGTCGTTCAGCATATGTGTATATATTACGGTGTGTCATTCAGCATATGTGTATATATTATGGTGTGTCGTTCAGCATATGTGTATATATTACGGAATGTCGTTCAGCATATGTGTATATATTATGGTGTGTCGTTCATCATATGTGTATATATTATGGTGTGTCGTTCAACATATGTGTATATATTATGGTGTGTCATTCGGCATATGTGTATATATTATGGTGTGTCATTCGGCATATGTTTATATATTGTGGTGTGTCATTCGGCATATGTGTATATATTATGGTATGTCATTCATCATATGTGTATATATTATGGTGTGTCATTCGGCATATTTTTATATATTATGGTGTGTCGTTCGGCATATGTGTATATATTATGGTGTGTCATTCGGCATATGTGTATATATTATGGTGTGTCATTCAGCATATGTGTATATATTATGGTGTGTCATTCGGCATATGTGTATATATTACGGTATGTCGTTCAGCATATGTGTATATATTATGGTGTGTTATTCGGCATATGTGTATATATTACGGTGTGTCGTTCAACATATGTGTATATATGATGGTGTATCGTTCAACATATGTGTATATATTACGGTGTGTCGTTCAACATATGTGTATATATGATGGTATGTCGTTCAACATATGTGTATATATTACGGTGTGTCGTTCATCATATGTGTATATATTTCTTTGTGTCGTTCAGCATATGTGTATATATTACGGTGTGTCATTCAGCATATGTGTATATATTATGGTGTGACGTTCAGCATATGTGTATATATTACGGAATGTCGTTCAGCATATGTGTATATATTATGGTGTGTCGTTCATCATATGTGTATATATTATGGTGTGTCGTTCAACATATGTGTATATATTATGGTGTGTCGTTCATCATATGTGTATATATTATGGTGTGTCGTTCAACATATGTGTATATATTATTGTGTGTCATTCGGCATATGTGTATATATTACGGTGTGTCGTTCATCATATGTGTATATATTACGGTATGTCGTTCAGCATATGTGTATATATTATGGTGTGTCATTCGGCATATGTGTATATATTTCGGTGTGTCGTTCAGCATATGTGTATATATTACGGTGTGTCATTCAGCATATGTGTATATATTATGGTGTGTCGTTCAGCATATGTGTATATATTACGGAATGTCGTTCAGCATATGTGTATATATTATGGTGTGTCGTTCATCATATGTTTATATATTATGGTGTGTCGTTCAACATATGTGTATATATGTTGGTGTGTCGTTCAACATATGTGTATATATGATGGTGTGTCGTTCAACATATGTGTATATATTAGGTTGTTTCGTTCATCATATGTGTATATATTATGGTGTGTCATTCAGCATATGTGAATATATTATGGTGTTTCATTCATCATATTTGTATGTATTATCGTGTGTCCTTCAGCATATGTGTATATATTACCGTATGTCGTTCAACATATGTGTATATATTATGGTGTGTCGTTCAACATATGTGTATATATTATGGTGTGTCGTTCATCATATGTGTATATATTATGGTGTGTCGTTCAACATATGTGTATATATTATGGTGTGTCGTTCAGCATATGTGTCTATATTATGGTGTGTCGTTCATCATATGTGTATATATTATGGTGTGTCGTTCAACATATGTGTATATATTATGGTGTGACATTCGGCATATGTGTATATATTACGGTGTGTCGTTCATCATATGTGTATATATTACGGTATGTCGTTCAGCATATGTGTATATATTATGGTGTGTCATTCGGCATATGTGTATATATTACGGTATGTCGTTCAGCATATGTGTATATATTATGGTGTGTCATTCGGCATATATTTATATATTATGGTGTGTCATTCGGCATATGTATATATATTATGGTGTGTCATTCGGCATATGTGTATATATTATGGTGTGTCATTCATCATATGTGTATATATTATGGTGTGTCATTCGACATATGTGTATATATTATGGTGTGTCATTCATCATATGTGTATATATTATGGTGTGTCATTCGGCATATGTGAATATATTATGGTGTGTCATTCGGCATATGTGTATATATTATGGTGTGTCATTCGGCATATGTGTATATATAATGGTGTGTTGTTCATCATATGTGTATATATTACTGTGTGTTGTTCAGCATATGTGTATATATTACGGTATGTCGTTCAACATATGTGTATATATTATGGTGTGTTGTTCATCATATGTGTATATATTACAGTGTGTTGTTCAGCATATGTGTATATATTACGGTATGTCGTTCAGCAAATGTGTATATTTTACGGTATGTCGTTCAGCATATGTGTATATATTACGGTGTGTCTTTCAGCATATGTGTGTATATTATGGTGTGTCATTCGGCATATGTGTATATATTATGGTTTGTCGTTCAACATATGTGTATATATTATGGTGTGTCGTTCAACATATGAGTATATATTATGGTGTGTCGTTCGGCATATGTGTATATATTATGGCGTGTTATTCGGCATATGTGTATATATTACGGTATGTCGTTCAGCATATGTGTATATATTATGGTGTGTCATTCGGCATATGTGTATATATTATGGCGTGTCATTCGGCATATGTGTATATATTATGGTGTGTCATTCGGCATATGTGTATATATTATTGTGTGTCATTCGGCATATGTGTATATATAATGGTGTGTTGTTCATCATATGTGTATATATTACGGTGTGTTGTTCAGCATATGTGTATATATTACGGTATGTCGTTCAGCATATGTGTATATAGTATTGTGTGTCGTTCAACATATGTGTATATATGTTGATGTGTCGTTCAACATATGTCTATATATGATGGTGTGGCAATCAACATATGTGTATATATTACGGTGTGTCGTTCAACATATGTGTATATATGATGGTGTGTCGTTCAACATATGTGTATATATTACGGTGTGTCGTTCAACATATGTGTATATATGATGGTGTGTCGTTCATCATATGTGTATATATTATGGTGTGTCGTTCAACATATGTGTATATATGATGGTGTGTCGTTCAGGTGTGTCGTTCGCATATGTGTATATATTAGGTGTGTCATTCAGCATATGTGTATATATTATGGTGTGTCGTTCAGCATATGTGTATATATTACGGTATGTCGTTCAGCATATGTGTATATATTATGGTGTGTCGTTCATCATATGTGTATATATTATGGTGTGTCGTTCAACATATGTGTATATATTATGGTGTGTCATTCGGCATATGTGTATATATTATGGTGTGTCATTCGGCATATGTGTATATATTATGGTGTGTCTTCGCATATGTGTATATATAGTGTTGTTCACATATTGTATATATTAGGTGTGTGTTCAGCATATGTGTATATATTACGGTATGTCGTTCAGCATATGTGTATATATTACAGTGTGTCGTTCAGCATATATGTATATATTACGGTGTGTCGTTCAGCATATGTGTATATATTGCGGTATGTCGTTCAGCATATGTGTATATATTATGGTGTGTCGTTCAAAATATGTGTATATATGATGGTGTGTCGTTCAACATATGTGTATATTTTACGGTGTGTTGTTCAACATATGTGTATGTATGATGGTGTGTCGTTCAACATATGTGTATTTATTACGGTGTGTCGTTCATCATATGTGTATATATTATGGTGTGTCGTTCAACATATGTGTATATATTATGGTGTGTCATTCATCATATGTGCATATATTATGGTGTGTCATTCGGCATATGTGTATATATTATGGTGTGTCGTTCAGCATATTGTGTATATATTACGGTATGTCGTTCAGCATATGTATATATATTATGGTGTGTTGTTTATCATATGTGTATATATTATGGTGTGTCGTTCAACATATGTCTATATATTTTGGTGTGTCGTTCAACATATGTGTATATATGATGGTGTGTCGTTCAACATATGTGTATATATTACGGTGTGTCGTTCAATATATGTGTATATATGATGGTGTGTCGTTCAACATATGTGTATATATTACGGTGTGTCGTTCAACATATGTGTATATATGATGGTGTGTCGTTCAACATATGTGTATATATTACTGTGTGTCGTTCAATATATGTGTATATATGATGGTGTGTCGTTCAACATATGTGTATATATTACGGTGTGTCGTTCATCATATGTGTATATATTACGGAGTGTCGTTCATCAAATGTGTATATATTACGGATTGTCATTCAGCATATGTGTATATATTATGGTGTGTCGTTCAGCATATGTGTATATATTACGGTATGTCGTTCAGCATATGTGAATATAGTATGGTGTGTTGTTCATCATATGTTTATATATTATGGTGTGTCGTTCAACATATATGTATATATGTTGGTGTGTCGTTCAATATGTGTATATATGATGTTGTGTCGTTCAACATATGTGTATATATTACGGTGTGTCGTTCAACATATTTGCATATATGATGGTGTGTCGTTCAACATATGTGTATATATTACGGTGTGTCGTTTATCATATGTGTATATATTATGGTGTGTCGTTCAGCATATGTGTATATATTATGGTGTGTCATTCATCATATTTATATGTATTATGGTGTTTCGTTCAGCATATGTGTATATATTACGGTATGTCGTTCAACATATGTGTATATATTATGATGTGTCGTTCATCATATGTGTAAATATTATGGTGTGTGGTTCAACATATGTGTATATATTATGGTGTGTCGTTCATCATATGTGTATATATTATGGTGTGTCGTTCAACATATGTGTATATATTATTGTGTGTCATTCAGCATATGTGTATATATTATGGTGTTTCATTCGGCATATGTGTATATATTACGGTATGTCGTTCAGCATAAGTGTATATATTATGGTGTGTTATTCGTCATATGTGTATATATTACGGTATCTCGTTCAGCATATGTGTATATAGTATGGTGTGTCGTTCAACATATGTGTATATATGATGGTGTGTCGTTCAACATATGTGTATATATTACGGTGTGTCGTTCATCATATGTGTTCATATTATGGTGTGTCGTTCAACCTATGTGTATATATTTTGGTGTGTCGTTCAGCATATGTGTATATATTATTGAGTGTCATTCAGCATATGTGTATATATTACGGTATGTCATTCAGCATATGTGTATATATTATGGTGTGTCATTCGGCATATGTGTATATATTACGGTATGTCGTTCAGCATATGTGTATATATTATGGTGTGTTATTCGGCATATGTGTATATATTACGTTATTTCGTTCAGCATATGTGTATATAGTATGGTGTGTCGTTCAACGGATGTGTATATATGTTGGTGTGTCGTTCAACATATGTGTATATATGATGGTGTGGCGTTTAACATATGTGTATATATTACGGTGTGTCGTTCAGCATGTGTGTATATATGATGGTGTGTCGTTCAACATATGTGTATATATATTACGGTGTGTCGTTCAACATATGTGTATATATGATGGTGTGTCGTTCAACATATGTGTATATATTACGGTGTGTCGTTCAGCATATGTGAATATATTATGGTGTTTCATTCATCATATTTGTATGTATTATGGTGTGTCTCTCAGAATATGTGTATATATTACGGTATGTCGTTCAACATATGTGTATATATTATGGTGTGCGTTCAGCATATGTGTATATATTATGGTGTGTCGTTCATCATATGTGTATATATTATTGTGTGTCGTTCAACATATGTGTATATATTATGGTGTGTCGTTCAGCATATGTGTATATATTATGGTGTGTCGTTCATCATATGTGTATATATTATGGTGTGTCGTTCAACATATGTGTACATACTATGGTGTGTTATTCGGCATATGTGTATATATTATGGTGTGTCGTTCATCATATGTGTATATATTACGGTATGTCGTTCAGCATATGTGTATATATTATGGTGTGTCATTTGGCATATGTGCATATATTACGGTATGTCGTTCAGCATATGTGTATATATTATGGTGTGTCATTCGACATATGTGTATATATTATGGTGTGTCATTCATCATATGTGTATATATTATGGTGTGTCATTCGGCATATGTTTATATATTATGGTGTGTCATTCGGCATATGTGTATATATTATGGTGTGTCGTTCATCATATGTTTATATATTATGGTGTGTCGTTCAACATATGTGTATATATTATGGTGTGTCGTTCATCATATGTGTATATATTATGGTGTGTCGTTCAACATATGTATATATATATATTTTGGTGTGTCATTCGGCATATGTGTATATATTATGGTGTGTCATTCATCATATGTGTATATATTATGGTGTGTCATTCGACATATGTGTATATATTATGGTGTGTCATTCGACATATGTGTATATATTATGGTGTGTCATTCGGCATATGTGTAAATATTATGGTGTGTCATTCGGCATATGTGTATATATTATGGTTTGTCGTTCAACATATGTGTATATATTATGGTGTGTCGTTCAACATATGAGTATATATTATGGCGTTTCGTTCAACATATGTGTATATATTTTGGTGTGTCGTTCAGCATATCGGTATATATTATTGTGTGTCATTCAGCATATGTGTATATATTACGGTATGTCGTTCAGCATATGTGTATATATTATGGTGTGTCATTCGGCATATGTGTATATATTACGGTATGTCGTTCAGCATATGTGTATATATTATGGTGTGTTGTTCATCATATGTGTATATATTACGGTGTGTTGTTCAGCATATGTGTATATATTACGGTATGTCGTTCAACATATGTGTATATATTATGGTGTGTTGTTCATCATATGTGTATATATTTCGGTGTGTTGTTCAGTTTATGTGTATATATTACGGTATGTCGTTCAGCATATGTGTATATATTACGGTGTGTCGTTCAGGATATTTGTATATATTACGGTGTGTCGTTCAGCAAATGTGTATATATTACGGTATGTCGTTCAGCATATGTGTATATATTACGGTGTGTCGTTCAGCATATGTGTGTATATTATGGTGTGTCATTCGGCATATGTGTATATATTACGGTGTGTCATTCAGCATATGTGTATATATTATGGTGTGTCATTCGGCATATGTGTATATATTATGGTTTGTCGTTCAACATATGTGTATATATTATGGTGTGTCGTTCAACATATGAGTATATATTATGGTGTGTCGTTCAACATATGTGTATATATTTTGGTGTGTCGTTCAGCATATCGGTATATATTATTGTGTGTCATTCAGCATATGTGTATATATTACGGTATGTCGTTCAGCATATGTGTATATATTATGGTGTGTCATTCGGCATATGTGTATATATTACGGTATGTCGTTCAGCATATGTGTATATATTATGGTGTGTTATTCGGCATATGTGTATATATTACGGTATGTCGTTCAGCATATTTGTATATATTATGGTTTGTCATTCGGCATATGTGTATATATTATGGCGTGTCATTCGGCATATGTGTATATATAATGGTGTGTTGTTCATCATATGTGTATATATTACGGTGAGTTGTTCAGCATATGTGTATATATTACGGTATGTCGTTCAGCATATGTGTATATATTACAGTGTGTCGTTCAGCATATGTGTATATATTACGGTGTGTAGTTCAGCATATGTGTAT
>JABXNX010000286.1:0-18769 GCA_014843695.1 Archivesica marissinica | reverse complement strand
GCATTCGTGTAACTGTCTATCATGCGCAGATATATATATCGTGTTATGCATTCGTGTAAATGTCTATCATGCGCAGATATATATATATACGTGTTATGCATTCGTGTAACTGTCTATCATGCGCAGATATATATACTTGTTATGCATTCGTGTAACTGTCTATCATGCGCAGATATATATACGTGTTATGCATTCGTGTAGCTGTCTATCATGCGCAGATATATATACTTGTTATGCATTCGTGTAACTGTCTATCATGCGCAGATATATATACGTGTTATGCATTCATGTATCTGTCTATCATGCGCAGATATATATACGTGTTATGCATTCATGTAACTGTCTATCATGCGCAGATATATATACTTGTTATGCATTCATGTAACTGTCTATCATGCGCAGATATATATATCTTGTTATGCATTCGTGTAACTGTCTATCATGCGCAGATATATATACGTGTTATGCATTCATTTATCTGTCTATCATGTGCAGATATATATACGTGTTATGCATTCATGTAACTGTCTACCATGCGCAGATATATATACGTGTTATGCATTCATGTAACTGACTATCATGCGCAGATATATATATATATATACTTGTTATGCATTCGTGTAACTGTCTATCATGCGCAGATATATATACGTGTTATGCATTCATTTATCTGTCTATCATGTGCAGATATATATACGTGTTATGCATTCATGTAACTGTCTACCATGCGCAGATATATATACGTGTTATGCATTCATGTAACTGACTATCATGCGCAGATATATATATATATATATACGTGTTATGCATTCGTGTAACTGTCTATCATGTGCAGATATATATACGTGTTATGCATTCATGTAACTGTCTATCATGCGCAGATATATATATATATATATACTTGTTATGCATTCGTGTAACTGTCTATCATGCGCAGATATATATACTTGTTATGCATTCATGTAACTGTCTATCATGCGCAGATATATATACGTGTTATGCATTCATGTAACTGTCTATCATGCGCAGATATATATATATACGTGTTATGCATTCCTGTAAATGACTATCATGCGCAGATATATATACTTGTTATGCATTCGTGTAACTGTCTATCATGCGCATATATATATACGTGTTATGCATTCGTGTAGCTGTCTATCATGCGCAGATATATATACTTGTTATGCATTCGTGTAACTGTCTATCATGCGCAGATATATATACGTGTTATGCATTCATGTAACTGTCTACATGCGCAGATATATATACTGTTATGCATTCACTATCATGCGTATATATATATAATTGTTATGCATTCATGTAACTGTCTATCATGCGCAGATATATATATTCGTGTTATGCATTCCTGTAAATGACTATCATGCGCATATAAAAATACGTGTTATGCATTCATGTAACTGACTATCATGCGCATATATATATACGTGTTATGCATTCGTGTAGCTGTCCATCATGCGCAGATATATATACTTGTTATGCATTCGTGTAACTGTCTATCATGCGCAGATATATATACTTGTTATGCATTCATGTAACTGACTATCATGCGTATATATATATAATTGTTATGCATTCATGTAACTGTATATCATGCGCAGATATATATACGTGTTATGCATTCGTGTAAATGTCTATCATGCGCAGATATATATACGTGTTATGCATTCGTGTAACTGTCTATCATGCGCAGATATATATACGTGTTATGCATTCGTGTAGCTGTCTATCATGCGCAGATATATATATACGTGTTATGCATTCCTGTAACTGACTATCATGCGCATATATATATACGTGTTATGCATTCATGTAACTGACTATCATGCGCATATATATATACGTGTTATGCATTCGTGTAACTGTCTATCATGCGCAGATATATATACTTGTTATGCATTCGTGTAACTGTCTATCATGCGCAGATATATATACGTGTTATGCATTCGTGTAGCTGTCTATCATGCGCAGATATATATACGTGTTATGCATTCATGTAACTGACTATCATGCGCAGATATATATACGTGTTATGCATTCGTGTAACTGTCTATCATGCGCAGATATATATACGTGTTATGCATTCGTGTAACTGTCTATCATGCGCAGATATATATACGTGTTATGCATTCGTGTAACTGTCTATCATGCGCAGATATATATACGTGTTATGCATTCGTGTAACTGTCTATCATGCGCAGATATATATACGTGTTATGCATTCCTGTAAATGACTATCATGCGCATATATATATATACGTGTTAGGCATTCGTGTAACTGTCCATCATGCGCAGATATATATACTTGTTATGCATTCGTGTAACTGTCTATCATGCGCAGATATATATACGTGTTATACATTCGTGTAGCTGTCTATCATGCGCAGATATATATACTTGTTATGCATTCATGTAACTGACTATCATGCGTATATATATATACTTGTTATGCATTCATGTAACTGTCTACCATGCGCAGATATATATACTTGTTATGCATTCATGTAACTGTCTATCATGCGCAGATATATATACTTGTTATGCATTCGTGTAACTGTCTATCATGCGCAGATATATATACTTGTTATGCATTCATGTAACTGTCTATCATGCGCAGATATATATACGTGTTATGCATTCATGTAACTGTCTACCATGCGCATATATATATACGTGTTATGCATTCGTGTAGCTGTCTATCATGCGCAGATATATATACGTGTTATGCATTCGTGTAGCTGTCTATCATGCGCAGATATATATACTTGTTATGCATTCGTGTATCTGTCTATCATGCGCAGATATATATACGTGTTATGCATTCGTGTAGCTGTCTATCATGCGCAGATATATATACGTGTTATGCATTCGTGTAGCTGTCTATCATGCGCAGATATATATAATTGTTATGCATTCGTGTAACTGTCTATCATGCGCAGATATATATACGTGTTATGCATTCGTGTAGCTGTCTATCATGCGCAGATATATATACTTGTTATGCATTCGTGTAGCTGTCTATCATGCGCAGATATATATACGTGTTATGCATTCGTGTAGCTGTCTATCATGCGCAGATATATATACGTGTTATGCATTCGTGTAACTGTCATGCGCAGATATATATACGTGTTATGCATTCCTGTAAATGACTATCATGCGCAGATATATATACGTGTTATGCATTCGTGTAACTGTCTATCATGCGCAGATATATATACGTGTTATGCATTCGTGTAACTGTCTATCATGCGCAGATATATATACGTGTTATGCATTCCTGTAAATGACTATCATGTGCATATATATATATACGTGTTATGCATTCGTGTAACTGTCCATCATGCCCAGATATATATACTTGTTATGCATTCGTGTAACTGTCTATCATGCGCAGATATATATACGTGTTATACATTCGTGTAGCTGTCTATCATGCGCAGATATATATACTTGTTATGCATTCATGTAACTGACTATCATGCGTATATATATATATACTTGTTATGCATTCATGTGACTGTCTATCATGCGCAGATATATATACTTGTTATGCATTCGTGTAACTGTCTATCATGCACAGATATATATACTTGTTATGCATTCGTGTAACTGTCTATCATGCGCAGATATATATACGTGTTATGAATTCGTGTAGCTGTCTATCATGCGCGGATATATATACTTGTTATGCATTCATGTAACTGTCTATCATGCGTAGATATATATACGTGTTATGCATTCATGTAACTGACTATCATGCGCAGATATATATACGTGTTATGCATTCATGTAACTGTCTATCATGCGCAGATATATATACGTGTTATGCATTCATGTAACTGACTATCATGCGCAGATATATATACGTGTTATGCATTCATGTAACTGACTATCATGCGCAGATATATATACGTGTTATACATTCCTGTAAATCTACCATGCGCAGATATATATACGTGTTATGCATTCCTGTAACTCTCTATCATGCGCAGATATATATACGTGTTATGCATTCGTGTAACTGTCTATCATGCGCAGATATATATACGTGTTATGCATTCATGTAACTGACTATCATGCGAAGATATATATATACTTGTTATGCATTCATGTAACTGTCTATCATGCGCAGATATATATTCTTGTTATGCATTCGTGTAACTGTCTACCATGCGCAGATATATATATATACGTGTTATGCATTCGTGTAACTGTCTACCATGCGCAGATATATATACGTGTTATGCATTCGTGTATCTGTCTATCATGCGCAGATATATATACGTGTTATGCATTCGTGTAACTGTCTATCATGCGTATATATATATATATATATATACTTGTTATGCATTAATGTAACTGACTATCATGCGCAGATATATATACGTGTTATGCATTCGTGTAACTGTCTATCATGCGCAGATATATATAGGTGTTATGCATTCATGTAACTGTCTACCATGTGCAGATATATATACGTGTTATGCATTCGTGTATCTGTCTACCATGCGCTGATATATATACGTATTATGCATTCATGTAACTGTCTATCATGCGCAGATATATATACGTGTTATGCATTCATGTAACTGACTATCATGCGCAGATATATATATACGTGTTATGCATTCATGTAACTGTCTATCATGCGCAGATATATATACGTGTTATGCATTCATGTAACTGACTACCATGCGCAGATATATATAGGTGTTATGCATTCATGTAACTGACTACCATGCGCACATATATATACGTGTTATGCATTCATGTAAATGTCTACCATGCGCAGATATATATACGTGTTATGCATTCGTGTAACTCTCTACCATGCGCTGATATATATACGTATTATGCATTCATGTAACTGTCTATCATGCGCAGATATATATACGTGTTATGCATTCCTGTAACTGTCTATCATGCGCAGATATATATACGTGTTATGCATTCCTGTAACTGTCTACCATGCGCTGATATATATACGTATTATGCATTCATGTAACTGTCTATCATGCGCAGATATATATACGTGTTATGCATTCCTGTAACGGTCTATCATGCGCAGATATATATACGTGTTATGAATTCGTGTAGCTGTCTATCATGCGCGGATATATATACTTGTTATGCATTCATGTAACTGTCTATCATGCGTAGATATATATAGGTGTTATGCATTCATGTAACTGACTATCATGCGTATATATATATACTTGTTATGCATTCATGTAACTGTCTATCATGCGCAGATATATACGTGTTATGCATTCATTTATCTGTCTATCATGCGTAGATATATATACTTGTTATGCATTCGTGTAACTTTCTATCATGCGTAGATATATATACGTGTTATGCATTCATGTAACTGACTATCATGCGCAGATATATATACTTGTTATGCATTCATGTAACTGTCTATCATGCGCAGATATATATACTTGTTATGCATTCATGTAACTGTCTATCATGCGCAGATATATATACGTGTTATGCATTCGTGTAACTGTCTATCATGCGCAGATATATATACTTGTTATGCATTCGTGTAACTGTCTATCATGCGCAGATATATATACGTGTTATGCATTCGTGTAGCTGTCTATCATGCGCAGATATATATACGTGTTATGCATTCGTGTAACTGTCTATCATGCGCAGATATATATACGTGTTATGCATTCGTGTAACTGTCTATCATGCGCAGATATATATACGTGTTATGCATTCGTGTAGCTGTCTATCATGCGCAGATATATATACGTGTTATGCATTCGTGTAACTGTCTATCATGCGCAGATATATATACGTGTTATGCATTCGTGTAACTGTCTATCATGCGCAGATATATATACGTGTTATGCATTCGTGTAACTGTCTATCATGCGCAGATATATATACGTGTTATGCATTCGTGTAACTGTCTATCATGCGCAGATATATATACGTGTTATGCATTCGTGTAACTGTCTATCATGCGCAGATATATATACGTGTTATGCATTCGTGTAACTGTCTATCATGCGCAGATATATATACGTGTTATGCATTCGTGTAACTGTCTATCATGCGCAGATATATATACGTGTTATGCATTCGTGTAACTGTCTATCATGCGCAGATATATATACGTGTTATGCATTCGTGTAACTGTCTATCATGCGCAGATATATATACGTGTTATGCATTCCTGTAAATGACTATCATGCGCATATATATATATACGTGTTATGCATTCGTGTAACTGTCTATCATGCACAGATATATATACTTGTTATGCATTCGTGTAACTGTCTATCATGCGCAGATATATATACGTGTTATGAATTCGTGTAGCTGTCTATCATGCGCGGATATATATACTTGTTATGCATTCATGTAACTGTCTATCATGCGTAGATATATATACTTGTTATGCATTCGTGTAACTTTCTATCATGCGTAGATATATATACATGTTATTCATTCATGTAACTGTCTATCATGCGTAGATATATATACGTGTTATGCATTCATGTAACTGACTATCATGCGCAGATATATATACGTGTTATGCATTCATGTAACTGTCTACCATGCGCTGATATATATATATACGTGGTATGCATTCGTGTAACTGTCTATCATGCGTAGATATATATACGTGTTATGCATTCATGTAACTGTCTATCATGCGTAGATATATATACTTGTTATGCATTCATGTAACTGTCTATCATGCGCAGATATATATACGTGTTATGCATTCCTGTAAATGACTATCATGCGCAGATATATATACGTGTTATGCATTCATGTAACTGACTATCATGCGCAGATATATATACTTGTTATGCATTCGTGTAACTGTCTATCATGCGCAGATATATATACGTGTTATGCATTCATGTAACTGACTATCATGCGCAGATATATATACGTGTTATGCATTCGTGTAACTGTCTACCATGCGCAGATATATATACGTGTTATGCATTCGTATAACTGTCTACCATGCGCTGATATATATACTTGTTGTGCATTCATTTAACTGTCTACCATGCGCTGATTATATACTGTTATGCATTCTTACTGTCTACATGCGCGATATATATACGTGTTATGCATTCGTGTAACTGTCTACCATGCGCTGATATATATACGTGTTATGCATTCATTTAACTGTCTACCATGCGCTGATATATATACGTGTTATGCATTCATTTATCTGTCTATCATTCGCAGATATATATACGTGTTATGCATTCATGTAGCTGTCTACCATGCACTGATATATATACGTGTTATGCATTCATTTATCTGTCTATCATGCGCAGATATATATACGTGTTATGCATTCGTGTAGCTGTCTATCATGCGCAGATATATATACGTGTTATGCATTCGTGTAGCTGTCTATCATGCGCAGATATATATACTGTTATGCATATATACGTGTTATGCATTCGTGTAGCTGTCTATCATGCGCAGATATATATACGTGTTATGCATTCGTGTAGCTGTCTATCATGCGCAGATATATATACTTGTTATGCATTCGTGTAACTGTCTATCATGCGCAGATATATATACGTGTTATGCATTCGTGTAGCTGTCTATCATGCGCAGATATATATACTTGTTATGCATTCGTGTAGCTGTCTATCATGCGCAGATATATATACGTGTTATGCATTCGTGTAGCTGTCTATCATGCGCAGATATATATACGTGTTATGCATTCGTGTAACTGTCATGCGCAGATATATATACGTGTTATGCATTCCTGTAAATGACTATCATGCGCAGATATATATACGTGTTATGCATTCGTGTAACTGTCTATCATGCGCAGATATATATACGTGTTATGCATTCGTGTAACTGTCTATCATGCGCAGATATATATACGTGTTATGCATTCCTGTAAATGACTATCATGTGCATATATATATATATACGTGTTATGCATTCGTGTAACTGTCCATCATGCCCAGATATATATACTTGTTATGCATTCGTGTAACTGTCTATCATGCGCAGATATATATACGTGTTATACATTCGTGTAGCTGTCTATCATGCGCAGATATATATACTTGTTATGCATTCATGTAACTGACTATCATGCGTATATATATATATACTTGTTATGCATTCATGTGACTGTCTATCATGCGCAGATATATATACTTGTTATGCATTCATGTAACTGTCTATCATGCGCAGATATATATACGTGTTATGCATTCGTGTAACTGTCTATCATGCACAGATATATATACTTGTTATGCATTCGTGTAACTGTCTATCATGCGCAGATATATATACGTGTTATGAATTCGTGTAGCTGTCTATCATGCGCGGATATATATACTTGTTATGCATTCATGTAACTGTCTATCATGCGTAGATATATATACGTGTTATGCATTCATGTAACTGACTATCATGCGCAGATATATATACGTGTTATGCATTCATGTAACTGTCTATCATGCGCAGATATATATACGTGTTATGCATTCATGTAACTGACTATCATGCGCAGATATATATACGTGTTATGCATTCATGTAACTGACTATCATGCGCAGATATATATACGTGTTATACATTCCTGTAAATCACTACCATGCGCAGATATATATACGTGTTATGCATTCCTGTAACTCTCTATCATGCGCAGATATATATACGTGTTATGCATTCGTGTAACTGTCTATCATGCGCAGATATATATACGTGTTATGCATTCATGTAACTGACTATCATGCGAAGATATATATACTTGTTATGCATTCATGTAACTGTCTATCATGCGCAGATATATATACGTGTTATGCATTCGTGTAACTGTCTATCATGCGCAGATATATATACGTGTTATGCATTCGTGTAACTGTCTACCATGCGCAGATATATATACGTGTTATGCATTCGTGTATCTGTCTATCATGCGCAGATATATATACGTGTTATGCATTCGTGTAACTGTCTATCATGCGCATATATATATACTTGTTATGCATTCATGTAACTGACTATCATGCGCAGATATATATACGTGTTATGCATTCGTGTAACTGTCTATCATGCGCAGATATATATACGTGTTATGCATTCATGTAACTGTCTATCATGCGCAGATATATATACGTGTTATGCATTCGTGTAACTGTCTATCATGCGCAGATATATATACGTGTTATGCATTCATGTAACTGTCTATCATGCGCAGATATATATACGTGTTATGCATTCATGTAACTGACTATCATGCGCAAATATATATACGTGTTATGCATTCATGTAACTGTCTATCATGCGCAGATATATATACGTGTTATGCATTCATGTAACTGACTACCATGCGCAGATATATATAGGTGTTATGCATTCATGTAACTGACTACCATGCGCACATATATATACGTGTTATGCATTCATGTAAATGTCTACCATGCGCAGATATATATACGTGTTATGCATTCGTGTAACTCTCTACCATGCGCTGATATATATACGTATTATGCATTCATGTAACTGTCTATCATGCGCAGATATATATACGTGTTATGCATTCCTGTAACTGTCTATCATGCGCAGATATATATACGTGTTATGCATTCCTGTAACTGTCTACCATGCGCTGATATATATACGTATTATGCATTCATGTAACTGTCTATCATGCGCAGATATATATACGTGTTATGCATTCCTGTAACGGTCTATCATGCGCAGATATATATACGTGTTATGAATTCGTGTAGCTGTCTATCATGCGCGGATATATATACTTGTTATGCATTCATGTAACTGTCTATCATGCGTAGATATATATAGGTGTTATGCATTCATGTAACTGACTATCATGCGTATATATATATACTTGTTATGCATTCATGTAACTGTCTATCATGCGCAGATATATACGTGTTATGCATTCATTTATCTGTCTATCATGCGTAGATATATATACTTGTTATGCATTCGTGTAACTTTCTATCATGCGTAGATATATATACGTGTTATGCATTCATGTAACTGACTATCATGCGAAGATATATATATACTTGTTATGCATTCATCTAACTGTCTATCATGCGCAGATATATATACTTGTTGTGCATTCATGTAACTTTCTATCATGCGCAGATATATATACGTGTTATGCATTCGTGTAACTGTCTATCATGCGCAGATATATATACTTGTTATGCATTCGTGTAACTGTCTATCATGCACAGATATATATACGTGTTATGCATTCGTGTAGCTGTCTATCATGCGCAGATATATATACGTGTTATGCATTCGTGTAGCTGTCTATCATGCGCAGATATATATACTTGTTATGCATTCGTGTAACTGTCTATCATGCGCAGATATATATACGTGTTATGCATTCGTGTAGCTGTCTATCATGCGCAGATATATATACGTGTTATGCATTCGTGTAGCTGTCTATCATGCGCAGATATATATACTTGTTATGCATTCGTGTAACTGTCTATCATGCGCAGATATATATACGTTTATGCATTCGTGTAACTGTCTATACGTGTTATGCATTCCTGTAAATGACTATCATGCGCAGATATATATACGTGTTATGCATTCGTGTACTGTATCATGCGCAGATATATATACGTGTTATGCATTCGTGTAACTGTCTATCATGCGCAGATATATATACTTGTTATGCATTCGTGTAACTGTCTATCATGCGCAGATATATATACGTGTTATGCATTCGTGTAACTGTCTATCATGCGCAGATATATATACTTGTTATGCATTCATGTAACTGTCTATCATGCGCAGATATATATACGTGTTATGCATTCTGTACTGTCTATCATGCGCAGATATATATACTTGTTATGCATTCATGTAACTGTCTATCATGCGCAGATATATATACGTGTTATGCATTCATGTAACTGTCTATCATGCGCAGATATATATACGTGTTATGCATTCATGTAACTGTCTATCATGCGCAGATATATATACGTGTTATGCATTCATGTAACTGACTATCATGCGCAGATATATATACGTGTTATGCATTCATGTAACTGACTATCATGCGCAGATATATATACGTGTTATATTCTGTAAATCTATCATGCGCAGATATATATACGTGTTATGCATTCCTGTAACTCTCTATCATGCGCAGATATATATACGTGTTATGCATTCGTGTAACTGTCTATCATGCGCAGATATATATACGTGTTATGCATTCATGTAACTGACTATCATGCGAAGATATATATATACTTGTTATGCATTCATGTAACTGTCTATCATGCGCAGATATATATACTTGTTATGCATTCGTGTAACTGTCTATCATGCGCAGATATATATATATCGTGTTATGCATTCGTGTAACTGTCTATCATGCGCAGATATATATACGTGTTATGCATTCGTGTATCTGTCTATCATGCGCAGATATATATACGTGTTATGCATTCGTGTAACTGTCTATCATGCGTATATATATATATATATATACTTGTTATGCATTAATGTAACTGACTATCATGCGCAGATATATATACGTGTTATGCATTCGTGTAACTGTCTATCATGCGCAGATATATATAGGTGTTATGCATTCATGTAACTGTCTACCATGTGCAGATATATATACGTGTTATGCATTCGTGTATCTGTCTATCATGCGCAGATATATATACGTGTTATGCATTCATGTAACTGTCTATCATGCGCAGATATATATACGTGTTATGCATTCATGTAACTGACTATCATGCGCAGATATATATACGTGTTATGCATTCATGTAACTGTCTATCATGCGCAGATATATATACGTGTTATGCATTCATGTAACTGACTATCATGCGCAGATATATATACGTGTTATGCATTCATGTAACTGTCTACCATGCGCAGATATATATACGTGTTATGCATTCATGTAACTGTCTACCATGCGCAGATATATATACGTGTTATGCATTCATGTAACTGTCTACCATGCGCAGATATATATACGTGTTATGCATTCGTGTAACTGTCTATCATGCGCAGATATATATACGTGTTATGCATTCATGTAACTGTCTATCATGCGCAGATATATATACGTGTTATGCATTCCTGTAACTGTCTATCATGCGCAGATATATATACGTGTTATGCATTCCTGTAACGGTCTATCATGCGCAGATATATATACGTGTTATGAATTCGTGTAGCTGTCTATCATGCGCGGATATATATACTTGTTATGCATTCATGTAACTGTCTATCATGCGTAGATATATATAGGTGTTATGCATTCATGTAACTGACTATCATGCGTATATATATATACTTGTTATGCATTCATGTAACTGTCTATCATGCGCAGATATATACGTGTTATGCATTCATTTATCTGTCTATCATGCGTAGATATATATACTTGTTATGCATTCGTGTAACTTTCTATCATGCGTAGATATATATACGTGTTATGCATTCATGTAACTGACTATCATGCGAAGATATATATATACTTGTTATGCATTCATCTAACTGTCTATCATGCGCAGATATATATACTTGTTGTGCATTCATGTAACTTTCTATCATGCGCAGATATATATACGTGTTATGCATTCGTGTAACTGTCTATCATGCGCAGATATATATACTTGTTATGCATTCGTGTAACTGTCTATCATGCACAGATATATATACGTGTTATGCATTCGTGTAGCTGTCTATCATGCGCAGATATATATACGTGTTATGCATTCGTGTAGCTGTCTATCATGCGCAGATATATATACTTGTTATGCATTCGTGTATCTGTCTATCATGCTCAGATATATATACGTGTTATGCATTCGTGTAGCTGTCTATCATGCGCAGATATATATACGTGTTATGCATTCGTGTAGCTGTCTATCATGCGCAGATATATATACTTGTTATGCATTCGTGTAACTGTCTATCATGCGCAGATATATATACGTGTTATGCATTCGTGTAGCTGTCTATCATGCGCAGATATATATACTTGTTATGCATTCGTGTAGCTGTCTATCATGCGCAGATATATATACGTGTTATGCATTCGTGTAGCTGTCTATCATGCGCAGATATATATACGTGTTATGCATTCGTGTAACTGTCATGCGCAGATATATATACGTGTTATGCATTCCTGTAAATGACTATCATGCGCAGATATATCTACGTGTTATGCATTCGTGTAACTGTCTATCATGCGCAGATATATATACGTGTTATGCATTCGTGTAACTGTCTATCATGCGCAGATATATATACGTGTTATGCATTCCTGTAAATGACTATCATGCGCATATATATATATCGTGTTATGCATTCGTGTAACTGTCTATCATGCACAGATATATATACTTGTTATGCATTCGTGTAACTGTCTATCATGCGCAGATATATATACGTGTTATGCATTCGTGTAACTGTCTATCATGCGCAGATATATATACGTGTTATGCATTCGTGTAACTGTCTATCATGCGCAGATATATATACGTGTTATGCATTCGTGTAACTGTCTATCATGCGCAGATATATATACGTGTTATGCATTCATGTAACTGTCTATCATGCGCAGATATATATACGTGTTATGCATTCGTGTAACTGTCTATCATGCGCAGATATATATACTTGTTATGCATTCATGTAACTGTCTACCATGCGCAGATATATATACTTGTTATGCATTCGTGTAACTGTCTATCATGCGCAGATATATATACGTGTTATGCATTCGTGTAACTGTCTATCATGCGCAGATATATATACGTGTTATGCATTCATGTAACTGTCTATCATGCGCAGATATATATACGTGTTATGCATTCATGTATCTGTCTATCATGCGCAGATATATATACGTGTTATGCATTCATGTAGCTGTCTACATGCGCGATATATATACGTGTTATGCATTCTTACTGTCATGGCAGATATATATACGTGTTATCATTCTGTAACTGACTATCATGCGCAGATATATATACGTGTTATGCATTCGTGTAACTGTCTATCATGCGCAGATATATATACGTGTTATGCATTCGTGTAACTGTCTATCATGCGCAGATATATATACGTGTTATGCATTCGTGTAACTGTCTATCATGCGCAGATATATATACGTGTTATGCATTCATGTAACTGACTATCATGCGCATATATATATATCGTGTTAGCATTCGTGTAACTGTCTATCATGCGCAGATATATATACTTGTTATGCATTCGTGTAACTGTCTATCATGCGCAGATATATATACGTGTTATGCATTCGTGTAGCTGTCTATCATGCGCAGATATATATACTTGTTATGCATTCATGTAACTGACTATCATGCGCATATATATATACTTGTTATGCATTCATGTAACTGTCTATCATGCGCAGATATATATACTTGTTATGCATTCATGTAACTGTCTATCATGCGCAGATATATATACTTGTTATGCATTCGTGTAACTGTCTATCATGCGCAGATATATATACGTGTTATGCATTCGTGTAACTGTCTATCATGCGCAGATATATATACGTGTTATGCATTCATGTAACTGTCTATCATGCGCATATATATATACGTGTTATGCATTCGTGTAGCTGTCTATCATGCGCAGATATATATACGTGTTATGCATTCGTGTAGCTGTCTATCATGCGCAGATATATATACTTGTTATGCATTCGTGTATCTGTCTATCATGCGCAGATATATATACGTGTTATGCATTCGTGTAGCTGTCTATCATGCGCAGATATATATACGTGTTATGCATTCGTGTAGCTGTCTATCATGCGCAGATATATATAATTGTTATGCATTCGTGTAACTGTCTATCATGCGCAGATATATATACGTGTTATGCATTCGTGTAGCTGTCTATCATGCGCAGATATATATACTTGTTATGCATTCGTGTAGCTGTCTATCATGCGCAGATATATATACGTGTTATGCATTCGTGTAGCTGTCTATCATGCGCAGATATATATACGTGTTATGCATTCGTGTAACTGTCATGCGCAGATATATATACGTGTTATGCATTCCTGTAAATGACTATCATGCGCAGATATATATACGTGTTATGCATTCGTGTAACTGTCTATCATGCGCAGATATATATACGTGTTATGCATTCGTGTAACTGTCTATCATGCGCAGATATATATACGTGTTATGCATTCCTGTAAATGACTATCATGCGCATATATATATATATACGTGTTATGCATTCGTGTAACTGTCTATCATGCGCAGATATATATACTTGTTATGCATTCGTGTAACTGTCTATCATGCGCAGATATATATACGTGTTATGCATTCGTGTAACTGTCTATCATGCGCAGATATATATACTTGTTATGCATTCATGTAACTGACTATCATGCGTATATATATATAACTTGTTATGCATTCATGTAACTGTCTATCATGCGCAGATATATATACGTGTTATGCATTCATGTAACTGTCTATCATGCGCAGATATATATACGTGTTATGCATTCGTGTAACTGTCTATCATGCGCAGATATATATACTTGTTATGCATTCGTGTAACTGTCTATCATGCGCAGATATATATACGTGTTATGCATTCATGTAACTGTCTATCATGCGCAGATATATATACTTGTTATGCATTCATGTAACTGTCTATCATGCGCAGATATATATACGTGTTATGCATTCGTGTAACTGTCTATCATGCGCAGATATATATACGTGTTATGCATTCATGTAACTGTCTATCATGCGCAGATATATATACGTGTTATGCATTCGTGTAACTGTCTATCATGCGCAGATATATATACTTGTTATGCATTCGTGTAACTGTCTATCATGCGCAGATATATATACGTGTTATGCATTCGTGTAACTGTCTATCATGCGCAGATATATATACGTGTTATGCATTCATGTAACTGTCTATCATGCGCAGATATATATACGTGTTATGCATTCATGTAACTGACTATCATGCGCAGATATATATACGTGTTATGCATTCGTGTAACTGTCTATCATGCGCAGATATATATACTTGTTATGCATTCGTGTAACTGTCTATCATGCGCAGATATATATACGTGTTATGCATTCGTGTAGCTGTCTATCATGCGCAGATATATATACTTGTTATGCATTCATGTAACTGTCTATCATGCGCAGATATATATACGTGTTATGCATTCGTGTAACTGTCTATCATGCGCAGATATATATACGTGTTATGCATTCATGTAACTGTCTATCATGCGCAGATATATATACGTGTTATGCATTCATGTAACTGTCTATCATGCGCAGATATATATACTTGTTATGCATTCATGTAACTGTCTATCATGCGCAGATATATATACTTGTTATGCATTCATGTAACTGTCTATCATGCGCATATATATATATCGTGTTATGCATTCATGTAACTGTCTATCATGCGCAGATATATATACGTGTTATGCATTCATGTAACTGTCTATCATGCGCAGATATATATATACGTGTTATGCATTCGTGTAACTGTCTATCATGCGCAGATATATATACGTGTTATGCATTCGTGTAACTGTCTATCATGCGCAGATATATATACGTGTTATGCATTCGTGTAACTGTCTATCATGCGCAGATATATATACTTGTTATGCATTCATGTAACTGTCTATCATGCGCAGATATATATACGTGTTATGCATTCATTTAACTGTCTATCATGCGCAGATATATATACGTGTTATGCATTCATGTAACTGTCTATCATGCGCAGATATATATACGTGTTATGCATTCGTGTAACTGTCTATCATGCGCATATATATATAAACTTGTTATGCATTCATGTAACTGACTATCATGCGCATATATATATAAACTTGTTATGCATTCATGTAACTGACTATCATGCGCAGAGATATATACGTGTTATGCATTCGTCTAACTGTCTATCATGCGAAGATATATATAGGTGTTATGCATTCATTTAACTGACAATCATGCGCAGATATATATACGTGTTATGCATTCATGTAACTGTCTATCATGCGCAGATATATATACGTGTTATGCATTCATGTAACTGTCTATCATGCGCAGATATATATACGTGTTATGCATTCATGTAACTGTCTATCATGCGCAGATATATATACTTGTTATGCATTCGTGTAACTGTCTATCATGCGCAGATATATATACGTGTTATGCATTCATGTATCTGTCTATCATGTGCAGATATATATATTTGTTATGCATTCGTGTAACTGTCTATCATGCGCAGATATATATACGTGTTATGCATTCGTGTAACTGTCTATCATGCGCAGATATATATACGTGTTATGCATTCGTGTAACTGTCTATCATGCGCAGATATATATACGTGTTATGCATTCGTGTAACTGTCTATCATGCGCAGATATATATACTTGTTATGCATTCGTGTAACTGTCTATCATGCGCAGATATATATACGTGTTATGTTTTTGTTATGCATTCGTGTAACTGTCTATCATGCGCAGATATATATACGTGTTATGCATTCATGTAACTGTCTATCATGCGCAGATATATATACGTGTTATGCATTCGTGTAACTGTCTATCATGCGCAGATATATATTGTGTTTTTGTTATATACGTGTTATGCATTCGTGTAGCTGTCTATCATGCGCAGATATATATACGTGTTATGCATTCGTGTAGCTGTCTATCATGCGCAGATATATATACGTGTTATGCATTCGTGTAACTGTCTATCATGCGCAGATATATATACGTGTTATGCATTCGTGTAACTGTCTATCATGCGCAGATATATATACGTGTTATGCATTCGTGTAACTGTCTATCATGCGCAGATATATATACGTGTTATGCATTCGTGTAACTGTCTATCATGCGCAGATATATATACGTGTTATGCATTCGTGTAACTGTCTATCATGCGCAGATATATATACGTGTTATGCATTCGTGTAACTGTCTATCATGCGCAGATATATATACGTGTTATGCATTCGTGTAACTGTCTATCATGCGCAGATATATATACGTGTTATGCATTCGTGTAACTGTCTATCATGCGCAGATATATATACGTGTTATGCATTCGTGTAACTGTCTATCATGCGCAGATATATATACGTGTTATGCATTCGTGTAACTGTCTATCATGCGCAGATATATATACTTGTTATGCATTCGTGTAACTGTCTATCATGCGCAGATATATATACGTGTTATGCATTCGTGTAACTGTCTATCATGCGCAGATATATATACGTGTTATGCATTCGTGTAACTGTCTATCATGCGCAGATATATATACGTGTTATGCATTCGTGTAACTGTCTATCATGCGCAGATATATATACTTGTTATGCATTCGTGTAACTGTCTATCATGCGCAGATATATATACTTGTTATGCATTCATGTAACTGTCTATCATGCGCAGATATATATACGTGTTATGCATTCGTGTAACTGTCTATCATGCGCAGATATATATACGTGTTATGCATTCGTGTAACTGTCTATCATGCGCAGATATATATACTTGTTATGCATTCGTGTAACTGTCTATCATGCGCAGATATATATACGTGTTATGCATTCATGTAACTGTCTATCATGCGCAGATATATATACGTGTTATGCATTCGTGTAACTGTCTATCATG
>JABXNX010000285.1:0-104068 GCA_014843695.1 Archivesica marissinica | reverse complement strand
ATCCAGTACACGTGGGTAAGTCTATTGCAATGCTATCCAGTACACGTGGGTAAGTCTATTGAAATGCTATCCAGTACACGTGGGTAAGTCTATTGAAATGCTATCCAGTACACGTGGGTAAGTCTATTGCAATGCTATCCAGTACACGTGGGTAAGTCTATTGAAATGCTATCCAGTACACGTGGGTAAGTCTATTGAAATGCTATCCAGTACACGTGGGTAAGTCTATTGAAATGCTATCCAGTACACGTGGGTAAGTCTATTGCAATGCTATCCAGTACACGTGGGTAAGTCTATTGCAATGCTATCCAGTACACGTGGGTAAGTCTATTGAAATGCTATCCAGTACACGTGGGTAAGTCTATTGAAATGCTATCCAGTACACGTGGGTAAGTCTATTGAAATGCTATCCAGTACACGTGGGTAAGTCTATTGAAATGCTATCCAGTACACGTGGGTAAGTCTATTGAAATGCTATCCAGTACACGTGGGTAAGTCTATTGCAATGCTATCCAGTACACGTGGGTAAGTCTATTGAAATGCTATCCAGTACACGTGGGTAAGTCTATTGAAATGCTATCCAGTACACGTGGGTAAGTCTATTGAAATGCTATCCAGTACACGTGGGTAAGTCTATTGAAATGCTATCCAGTACACGTGGGTAAGTCTATTGCAATGCTATCCAGTACACGTGGGTAAGTCTATTGCAATGCTATCCAGTACACGTGGGTAAGTCTATTGAAATGCTATCCAGTACACGTGGGTAAGTTTATTGCAATGCTATCGAGTACACGTGTAAGTTTATTGCAATGCTATCCAGTACACGTGGGTAAGTCTATTGCAATGCTATCCAGTACATGTAGATAAGTTTATTGCAATGCTATCCAGTACACGTGTAAGTTTATTGCAATGCTATCGAGTACACGTGTAAGTTTATTGCAATGCTATCGAGTACACGTGTACGTTTATTGCAATGCTATCGAGTACACGTGTAAGTTTATTGCAATGCTATCGAGTACACGTGTAAGTTTATTGAAATGCTATCGAGTACACGTGTAAGTTTATTGAAATGCTATCGAGTACACTTGTAAGTTTATTGAAATGCTATCGAGTACATGTGTAAGTTTAATGAAATGCTATCGAGTACACGTGTAAATTTATTGAAATGCTATCGAGTACACGTGTAAGTTTAATGAAATGCTATCGAGTACACGTGTAAGTTTATTGCAATGCTATCGAGTACACGTGTAAGTTTATTGCAATGCTATCGAGTACACGTGTAAGTTTAATGAAATGCTATCGAGTACCCGTGTACGTTTATTGCAATGCTATCGAGTACACGTGTAAGTTTAATGAAATGCTATCGAGTACACGTGTAAGTTTATTGAAATGCTATCGTGTACACGTGTAAGTTTATTGAAATGCTATCGAGTACACGTGTAAGTTTAATGAAATGCTATCGAGTACACGTGTAAGTTTATTGAAATGCTATCCAGTACATGTGAATAGTGTAGTAGCAACCCCAGGAATGTAACATCAACCAAATAGTGTAGCAGCAACCCCAGGAATGTAACATCAACCAAATAGTGTAGCAGCAGCCCCAGGAATGTAACAGCAACCCAATAGTGTAGCAGCAGCCCCAGGAATGTAACAGCAACCCAATAGTGTAGCAGCAGCCCCAGGAATGTAACAGCAACCCAATAGTGTAGCAGCAGCCCCAGGAATGTAACAGCAACCCAATAGTGTAGCAGCAGCCCCAGGAATGTAACAGCAACCCAATAGTGTAGTAGCAGCCCCAGGAATGTAACAGCAACCCAATAGTGTAGTAGCCGCCCCAGGAATGTAACAGCAACCAAATAGTGTAGCAGCAACCCCAGGAATATAACAGCAACCCAATAGTGTAGCAGCAGCCCCAGGAATGTAACAGCAACCCAATAGTGTAGCAGCAGCCCCAGGAATGTAACAGCAACCCAATAGTGTAGTAGCAGCCCCAGGAATGTAACAGCAACAAAATAGTGTAGCAGCAGCCCCAGGAATGTAACAGCAACCCAATAGTATAGTAGCAGCCCCAGGAATGTAACATCAACCCAATAGTATAGTAGCAGCCCCAGGAATGTAACAGCAACCCAATAGTATAGTAGCAGCCCCAGGAATGTAACAGCAACCCAATAGTATAGTAGCAGCCCCAGGAATGTAACATCAACCCAATAGTGTAGCAGCAACCCCAGGAATGTAACAGCAACCCAATAGTGTAGCAGCAACCCCAGGAATGTAACAGCAACCCAGTAGTGTAGTAGCAACCCCAGGAATGTAACAGCAACCCAATAGTGTAGTAGCCGCCCCAGGAATGTAACAGCAACCCAATAGTGTAGCAGCAGCCCCAGGAATGTAACAGCAACCCAATAGTGTAGTAGCCGCCCCAGGAATGTAACAGCAACCCAATAGTGTAGCAGCAGTCCCAGGAATGTAACATCAACCCAATAGTGTAGTAGCAGCCCCAGGAATGTAACAGCAACCCAATAGTGTAGTAGCAGCCCCAGGAATGTAACAGCAACCAAATAGTGTAGCAGCAGCCCCAGGAATGTAACATCAACCAAATAGTGTAGCAGCAGCCCCAGGAATGTAACAGCAACCAAATAGTGTAGCAGCAACCCCAGGAATGTAACATCAACCCAGTAGTGTAGTAGCAGCCCCAGGAATGTAACATCAACCCAGTAGTGTAGTAGCAACCCCAGGAATGTAACAGCAACCAAATAGTGTAGTAGCAGCCCCAGGAATGTAAGAGAAGATTCAGGAATGTAAGAGAAGATTCAGGAATGTAGCATGAGTTTAAAGAATGCAGAAATAAGCTCGGAGATATTGGAGTCTCCGGAAGTTTGGCGACGCCTTGACATAGTAGGAGCGTCAGTAATTCCGTAGAATCCTCCAGAACTGTGCGCAGTTAAAACAAAAACGTTCGATACACGTCCGAATATCGTTTACAAAGAGACAATATAAACGTTCAGTAGTTGTATTTAGATTGCATACCTGTACGAACTCTGATGGTTTAGTAGTGATTTATATTGTCATTGTTAACATCTACTACAGATGTATCAGTTAGTTCCACTAATATATAGGCACGGTGTCGTGCATGATATGTGTGTGTCTACATTTGTACTAGAAAACTGCGTGCATTATGCATCAGCATGCAGCATGAATTTCTTAATGACATATTCCTGTTCAAAATACCTTTCACACGTTCTAAGGAAGTTGCTATCATATATATTCGTTACAAAACAAGCATTACCTACATGACCTTTCCATTAAAGAAATCCAACATTTTCAACATTTTTAATGTACTAGTTAGTGCCTTGTACTTGGGTATGTTCAACACTATATAATTGTATTCTTACTAGGTTAGTCCGTTTTTAGCTTACTACCTAGCTTACCTTTCTCCATAGCAAATCACAATAACAACTGAATGTGAGTATACCACCGTTAGCATGTTTTAGTATTATTACTTGGTTTAATCAAATTAAGATTGAACCTTTTACCTACGACCAAATAACAATTTCTATGCGTATGAATATCATTGGAACTATTTTCAGACTCCCAAACTATTTAAGCGAAGGCACCATGCGTGTGCAATCTTTTATCGATTCCACATACATTGAATGAGGTAGCCATTTTAATTTTTTTATAAATTTTAATTTAATGCCCTTTATCTACCCTTAAATGCATTCAAAAGCCCTCCCCTCCCACCACAATATAGATACCCCTTGCTTTCGGTGTGTTATATATTTTCAGTTACGAGGACGAAGAAGTAGGTCCCCTAGATGTCATGGCTGAGTTATATTCCATCTGAAAGATGTCATACAGACAATACCGATCGACTCTTATGCATATGATATAGTCTTTGTGTATAAACTCGAAGTGGTTAAGAAATATTTAGAAGGAACTGGACATATTCAGAAGAGTCAACATATACTAGTGAACACGAACAGATGGACTAATAATGCGTAGTATAGCATAAATATATATATTGCTGCCGGTAACGGAGCAAATGATCACTTATATTATTAATATTCACATTCGTTTAAATGATATAATATTAATATATCACCAGCCATGGCCAATATTTGCCAATACAATAAAACTAAAATATAATTAATTAAACGTTTATATTTGTTGGGTTATTTGTCTCTAGGTAATATGTTTAATGAGAGACATCTCTAATTTTCTATTATCTCCCTTGGCAGATAAAGTCTGATATATTCCAAAATGTGAATAGGTCCATTTAGTTGGAATCCTTTGTTTTTACTGTTGTTACATAGCCAGATGTTGCGTTATGATACATGCAATTATATCCAACTCGTGTTAATTAACTGAAAACATTCCTTTAGCAATACGTACCCATTGCATATACTGTATGACAGCTGTCGAGATATACTACTTTTCAACTCATAAGAAGCGATAGAGGAATAAAATTGCTAGCATGTTGTGCAAAGGAAAGAACGATAAAAACAGAGGAAAACACTTAATAGGACCTATCTACTTTTAGAGAGTGTTCAGGGGCAGTAACTGACCGATGTCTCTCATTAAGAACCTCATTGACCTAGTTGTCTAACGCGCTGTCGTTAGAACGTTATATATCGTATTTCACAACCATCACCAAGGCTGCAGGTTAGCTCCCTATCAGGGACAAGTGATAAATGGTGATCTGTGATAAAAATGTCAATTACGGAGGTTGGAGAGATGAGTACTGGTTCTTATCCAGGAAATTCGGGTTGTCTACTCTCCGCAACAACAGACTGACCTCCCAATAATAATCAAACACTGATTGATGGGCAGTAATAGAACTAAATGAATAATGAGATAGAACGCGGAACAGTAGCATACAGAGCACTTTCGTCTTCCTTAAACAGGATTATGACACTAAGTAAACCACATTCTAGTAATCATCTTGTTCTTCCTCTTCTTCTTCATCCTGTGTGTCATTACCAACCTCCTCGTAATCCTTCTCGAGGGCTGCCAGATCTTCACGGGCCTCGGAGAATTCGCCTTCCTCCATACCTTCTCCAACATACCAGTGCACGAACGCCCTCTTCGCGTACATAAGGTCGAACTTGTGGTCAAGACGTGCCCAAGCTTCGGCGATCGCGGTTGTGTTACTGAGCATGCACACAGCACGTTGGACCTTAGCAAGATCTCCACCGGGTACCACTGTTGGTGGCTGGTAGTTGATACCGACCTTGAAGCCTGTTGGGCACCAGTCGACGAACTGGATGGTTCGCTTGGTCTTGATTGTAGCGATGGCTGCGTTAACGTCTTTAGGGACGACGTCTCCACGGTACAACATGCAGCAAGCCATGTACTTGCCGTGACGAGGGTCACACTTCACCATCTGATTGGATGGCTCGAAACAGGCGTTTGTGATTTCGGCAACAGAGAGCTGTTCATGGTACGCCTTATCTGCAGATATAACTGGCGCGTAGGTAGCAAGTGGGAAATGGATTCGTGGGTAGGGTACCAAATTCGTCTGAAACTCAGTCAAGTCGACGTTGAGGGCCCCATCGAACCTGAGGGAAGCCGTGATAGAAGAGACGATCTGACCGATCAATCTGTTCAAGTTGGTGTAGGTTGGTCTGTCAATGTCAAGGTTACGACGGCATATATCATATATGGCTTCGTTGTCCACCATAAAGGCACAATCGGAGTGCTCGAGGGTGGTATGGGTTGTCAGGATGGAGTTATACGGCTCCACTACGGCGGTCGAAATTTGCGGCGCCGGATATATGGCAAATTCCAGTTTCGATTTCTTGCCGTAATCAACACTGAGCCTTTCCATGAGGAGAGAGGTGAAGCCGGAACCAGTGCCGCCACCGAATGAGTGGAATATCAAGAAACCTTGCAGACCGGTACATTGATCAGCCAACTTCCGTACCCGGTCCAGTACAAGGTCCACGATCTCCTTCCCTATTGTATAGTGACCTCTGGCGTAGTTGTTAGCTGCATCTTCCTTGCCGGTGATCAGCTGCTCCGGATGAAAGAGCTGCCGGTAGGTCCCTGTACGAACCTCATCTGGAAAATTAAATGAAGATATAGATATATATATACGGGTGGACGGAACGACGGACCGACCGAATGCGTAATTGATTTATTACAGTTTTATCTCCGCACTATGCGATATATCTGGGTTCTGTCCTATCCAACATATACTATATAACCCCTGTTGTATAATTCGTATTATTTTATATTATTTTATGATAATAGAAGAATTGTCCAAAAATGGGTACATTTAGATCATCTATTGTGTGCGCTTCGATACATGTATGTTCTGAAGCCAAACATTTGATCTGCTAATGGCATAGGCTTATCGTTCCAGGTCTTCCAGTAATCAGTGTTGCCTTCAATTTGCAATTCTTAGTTGTCCCACAAAAACATGTTATAAATTAGTTGATTATTTGTAGCTACTAAGAGCAGATGTTTAAACTTTATTTATTTTACAACGATTGCGAAGCAAGTTTTAACAACTTATATTAATCACTCTCGTTGGCGCGGATGAAAGCGTATATGTAGTCATTCGTGAAACCGGAGTACCGGAAGAAAACCCACCATCTGGCGACTACCGTACCATCTCACATACTTCCCGGTACGAGGATCGAACCCGGGTTGCATTGGTGAGAAGCGAGCGCGTTAACCACTGCGCTAATCGGACAGCATATGATGTTAATATTTGACTACTCGTATATGACCATTGATCTCTTTTACTTGCACATTAAAATTGAACTGTGCATATTTCATGTGTATCTCTTTCATGTCTGAATACCATTGAGAATATGCTGATAACATCATTCACGTGTGTACTTGTTTTCATTTATTTTACAATGATTGCGAAGCAAGTTTTAACAACTTATAATAATCACTCTCGTTGACGCGGATGAAAGCGTATATGTGGTCATTCATGTGGGAGGAAACCGGAATACCCGGAGAAAACCCACCTGTCCGATCTTGCGACCACCGTGCCATCTCACATACTTCCCGGTCCGAGGATCGCACCCGGGTTGCATTGGTGAGAAGCGAGCGCGCTAACCACTGCGCTAATCGGACATCTAGTATTTGTAATAATAGTATAGGAAAGCAGGGGCATAGTTTAGCCCTGCTATTTGTGTAGGCAACATTAAGATAGGGGATCTGGGGTATATCCCCTGGACGACTTTTAGGTCTATATCGCCGTAGCTGGATTCTGAGCATGTTAATGCGTGTTTTGAAGAGGAATAAGGAACATAGTTTTTGCAGTTGTCAAAATCTTCTAAAAAATGATCAATTAAGTAGTACTGAAATACGGACTTATTTCCATATTTTATGGAACAGACGGATCTGTAGTCATGGTAACACGCTGGACTGGTAATCCAGGGATCGCAGGTTCGATCCCCCGTCTAACCCTAATACAATTAACAGTATTTCAGATGAGATGTTAAACCGAGGTCTCGTGTCGGTGCTTTACACCGTGCAAGTAAAAGAACGAGAGGAGACTCGGGAATGGATCTCTGTCTGTATCATTGCACTATCCTCTAACAATCTAAAATGACTAATCTCTGCAGGAGGCGTCGCTCATGTTGGCAACCGGTAGCGACGATAAATAAACATAGGACACACACATATTTTATGGGTTACTCATTTTTCGCATTTTCATAATTTTATTATTGAAGTTCGTGTTGGCTACTGGAAAGATATCATATCTGTCAATATTAGGTCATAAAAGTTCATAATATGTTCCAACTAGTATACGCTTTATGTGTTATGATGTATCTTTAGCTATATCTTCCGGTCGATTAGCTAAAGCAGTAAGTAGTCGTAGGCCTACTCAATATTGTGTACATGTATGGCTACCTCATTGTTATTTATAGTCACGTAAACGGAATTTATAGTCACATACAAGTTTGTATTGCCGCAATATGTTCATACTGACAAATTTATTTTAGTTCGATTGTGAAAGCAGTTTTTCCAATATTATATTAATCGCTCTAGAAAATCTCATTACTGATGGAATCCATCGTGATGAGGGAGTGAGGAGTCATTGTGGAACTTAAGTGCCTTGCCAAAGAGTGCCCTGCCTAAGGGCATAGTACCTAGCCATATAGCACTAGGCACAGTACCTAGCCATATAGCACTAGGCACAGTACCTAGCCATATAACACTAGGCACAGTACCTAGCCATATAACACTAGGCACAGTACCTAGCCATATAACACTAGGCACAGTACCTAGCCATATAACACTAGGCACAGTACCTAGCCATATAACACTAGGCACAGTACCTAGCCATATAACACTAGGCACAGTACCTAGCCATATAGCACTAGCACAGTACCTAGCCATATAACACTAGGCACAGTACCTAGCCATATAACACTAGGCACAGTACCTAGCCATATAACACTAGGCACAGTACCTAGCCATATAACACTAGGCACAGTACCTAGCCATATAACACTAGACACAGTACCTAGCCATATAACACTAGGCACAGTACCTAGCCATATAACACTAGGCACAGTACCTAGCCATATAACACTAGGCACAGTACCTAGCCATATAACACTAGCACAGTACCTGCCATATAGCACTAGGCACAGTACCTAGCCATATAACACTAGGCACAGTACCTAGCCATATAACACTAGGCACAGTACCTAGCCATATAGCACTAGACACAGTACCTAGCCATATAACACTAGGCACAGTACCTAGCCATATAACACTAGGCACAGTACCTAGCCATATAACACTAGGCACAGTACCTAGCCATATAACACTAGACACAGTACCTAGCCATATAACACTAGGCACAGTACCTAGCCATATAACACTAGGCACAGTACCTAGCCATATAACACTAGACACAGTACCTAGCCATATAACACTAGGCACAGTACCTAGCCATATAACACTAGGCACAGTACCTAGCCATATAACACTAGGCACAGTACCTAGCCATATAACACTAGGCACAGTACCTAGCCATATAACACTAGGCACAGTACCTAGCCATATAACACTAGGCACAGTACCTAGCCATATAACACTAGGCACAGTACCTAGCCATATAACACTAGGCACAGTACCTAGCCATATAACACTAGTCACAGTACCTAGCCATATAATACTAGGCACAGTACCTAGCCATATAACACTAGGCACAGTACCTAGCCATATAACACTAGGCACAGTACATAGCCATATAACACTAGGCATAGTACCTAGCCATATAATTCTAGGCATAGTACTTAGTCATATAACACTAGACACAGTACCTAGCCATATAACACTAGACACAGTACCTAGCCATATAACACTATACACAGTACCTAGACATATATCACTAGACACAGTACCTAGCCATATAACACTAGACACAGTACCTAGCCATATAACACTAGGCACAGTACCTAGCCATATAACACTAGACACAGTACATAGCCATATAACACTAGAAACAGTACCTAGCCATATAGCACTAGACACAGTACCTAGCCATATAACAATAGGCACAGTACCTAGCCATATAACACTAGGCACAGTACCTAGCCAAATAACACTAGGTACAGTACCTAGCAATATACCACTAGGCACAGTACCTAGCCAAATAACACTAGGTACAGTACCTAGCCATATACCACTAGGCACAGTACCTAGCCATATAACACTAGACACAGTACCTAGCCATATAGCACTAGGCACAGTACCTAGCCATATACCACTAGGCACAGTACCTAGCCATATAACACTAGACACAGTACCTAGCGATATACCACTAGGCACAGTACCTAGCCATATAACACTAGACACAGTACCTAGCCATATAACACTAGGCACAGTACCTAGCCATATATCACTAGACACAGTACCTAGCCATATAACACTAGACACAGTACCTAGCCATATAACACTAGACACAGTACCTAGCCATATAGCATTAGGCACAGTACCTAGCCATATAACACTAGACACAGTACCTAGCCATATAACACTAGGCGCATTACCATGATTCATCCTAAGCGTGTCAGTTTTCTGTGTTGACATTTCTTTCAGCAATTTTTGAGTTCTTGAAGCTGTGGTAACACATTTCTTTCTTTTTTATAACACTAGGCGCATTAGACACTTTGTTTTCCTAGTCACGTAGGTATCATTTTACGGATATGGGTATATAATTCTTTCGGGATAAGCAATTGTTCTTGCTACCATGATTCATCCTAAGCGTGTCAGTTTTCTGTGTTGACATTTCTTTCAGCAATTTTTGAGTTCTTGAAGCTGTGGTAACACATTTCTTTCTTTTTTACTTGTTTTCGAATTTCCATATGTCTAATTACAGTGTTTTCTTCAGAATTTGCTTGGCTTGAATTTCCCTGATCATTCTCTTACTATTAATGATCGTTAAATGTTAATATTAAGTCCTAATACATTGCCAAATTAAGCTATTATCTCTACTAAACGTCCAACTGATATTCTCCATTGTATGTATGTATGTTCCGTTAATGTCAAACCCCTCGCGGGGACTTAGACATGTTTTCCTTGGCAGGCTTAGCCGACCTAAGTGGTTAACCAGTACTAAGCAATGTGTGTGAGGTGCCTTGCTCAATGACACTACATACGTGGCCTGACCGAGTATCGAACCCGGGACCGTTCGATTCCAAATCCGACGCTCTACCACTGGACCACGGATGCCATTAGTGATGGATATAGCTACATAAGCAATTAACGTTTGTTTTACTTCTGTGTTACTTATGAGTGACCCATTGATTTTGTTCTATCGTTTGTGATTTCCATAAAACATTGAACTGTGAAACTAAACCCATAGTGGACATCCCTGTAGCACACTTCTATCAATCGTGAAACGTCCGGTTAGATAGACGTTATTAGTGTCACAGGGCTCACTTGTACAACAACGCATGGCGTAGGTTCGAATATTTAATCTTGTAGATCTATGTATAGGGATAGGGCCACAGCGTTAATTAAGCATATTTCCAATATAAATTGGAAAGTCTTTAAATGATTTTCGACTATCTCGTAAGAGTTTATTCATAGATCTGAGCTGAGAAACAGTTCAGAATAACCAGAAAAGGGATTAGATTAGCAAGGAGCCAATGCATTCAAACCTTTCATACATCTCTCATTCATATACATACAACAGACAAAACGATTGGACATGTACAATACAATACAGTGACAACTGCTCACATGGGATTGATTCGGCGAACGTCGACAATTTCCGTCACAGACGGACATTGCCGATCGTCACCGATTCACACTCGAGCGAACAGACAACGACAAGACATAATTTCATCCGTATATACGACGCATGCGCTATTGAAACTGCGTTAACTATGGAACGCCGCATCCGTCATATAAACACATACATATAAAAACACAACCTGTGACATTAGTATTTGCAAACAGTCAAGCATAACAGTATGGAATGTCGTGATAGAGCAGTGGATAGGCGTTCGCTTCAGGTGCACAAGGTCCGGAGTTCGAGCCCCACTGGAGCCGTTACGATTGTGCCCTTAGGCAAGGCATTTAAATTCCACGTTGTCTCTCCCTCGTGGCGATGAATTCCATCAGGAATGAGGTCTCGAGAGTGATTTATATAAGTTGAAATAACTTGTTTCGCAATCGAGCTAAAATAAATTTGTATAAAGTAACAGTATTTCTTGGAAAACAAAGACCTTTTCATAATATGAAAAAAACACAGTCGACTTTAATTGTAACTTTATTTATTTTACAACGATTGCGAAGCAAGTTTTAACAACTTATATTAATCACTCTCGTTGGCGTCGACTTGGGAGTATTATCCTCCAAGTATTATCGATTATCTCGAATATCAAGGGAACATGTTCACCAATACAACGACCCCTCGACAAGTTTGTTTAACTCTTTCACCACCAATGTTGCATAAAAGCGACTTTGTAAAAAAAGTAGAGAACCCGATCGCACAGAACAGAACATGCCGTCTGATCAGGCTACATGCTGATTGCTCTTCAGACAGTGGAACTGAAGCACCTGTCCGAATAGCAAGCAACATAGATCCTGATCAGACGCGGCGTTACGCCGCGGCTGATCTGGATCTATGTTGTTTGCACATGCTCTGAATTTAATCGTCCCATTTGAAATTGAATTTGTACAAATGTTATAGTCACCGTTGAGTAGAATTATTTGGCGCCATTTTGACAAAGACATAATCCAGGGATCGCATGTTCGATCCCCCGTCTGACCCTAATAAAATTAACAGTCTTTCAGATGGGACGTTAAACCGAGGTCTCGTGTCGGTACTGTACACCGTGCACGTAAAAGAACCAGAGGAGACGCTGGAATGGGTCTCTGTCTGTATCATTGTACTATCCTCCAAAATCTAAAATTACTAATCTCTTCAGGAGGCGTCGCTCATATGGATAACCGGTAGCGACGATAAATAAACGTAAAACACACACAAAGACATAACATAAACATATGTCAGGTTTCGGCAGTAGTGTGGTGATATCTTTTTTAAAGACTTGTCTGTTCACCTTGTAAAAAAACACAATAAAGTAACTAGTTACTTTAGCTACTAAGTTACTATTTACATCTTTCGACAATGATGTATTTCTTAAAATGTACAAATAAACAATTTAAAGAGAGACAGTAATTCATTGAAAACTCTAAACATCTAAGCATCTTACCGACGACTGTAGGTTCAAGGTCAACCATTACTGCCCTTGGCACGTGTTTTCCCGCGCCTGTCTCGCTGAAGAAAGTGTTAAAGGAATCGTCCCCGCCTCCCACAGTCTTGTCGCTCGGCATCTGCCCGTCAGGCTGGATCCCGTGTTCCAGACAGTACAACTCCCAACATGCATTGCCCATCTGGACACCGGCTTGGCCGACATGTACGGATATACACTCACGCTGGAATAATAAGTTATGACATGTGCTGTTAGTCATCGGTTTGACAGGCTTGTGCAGTTGAAGAAAAGACAAACAAAATGGATGTTTTTATAGTTTTATACGTTTTTGATTAGTTCACAATTAACAATCTTATGCTTAGCTAATTGACTTGTGATTATTCAACTGTGTTGCAGTAGATTAGAACTCAGTGTTGTACAGAATACTGATTTAAATGCTTTCCTTGGCCTTGATCTTGATCTTGAGATTGAGAACCGTCTCCGTGGCCTAATGGTTAAGGCGTCCGCCTACGGAGCGGGAGGTCGAAGGTTGGAATCTCATCAGGGGTACGTTCTGATATGGTAGATTAGAACTCAGTGTTGTACAGAATAAATAAATGCTTTCCTTGGCCTTGATTGATCTTGAGATATGGTCTAGTGGTTAAGGCGTCCGCCTACGGAGCGGGAGGTCGAAGGTTCGAATCTCATCAGGGGTACGTTCTGATATGGTAGATTAGAACTCAGTGTTGTACAGAATAAATAAAAGCTTTCCTTGGCCTTGATTGTTCTTGAGATTGAGAACCGTCTCCGTGGCCTAGTGGTTAAGGCGTCCGCCTACGGAGCGGGAGGTCGAATGTTCGAATCTCATCAGGGGTACGTTCTGATATGGCCGGTTTGTGAGCCGCCAACTAGTTAAATAATGGTTATCGATTGCCTACCAGCCTGGTGTCAGGCATACAAGTATAGGATTCGGGAAGTGATGTTCATAAAAAGAGGTGTCTTATAAGTCAGACATGACTAGCCCTTTAAATAGGGGTGGCACTATAATAAACAAACACTTTAGTTTGAGGAAATGTGCTATAACATCGGAGCCAGATAGTTTCCATATTGTACTCAAGCTAGTCCTTAAACAGCACGTGGCACTTGCTTCCAAAACACGTTACATCTTTCGTATTTGCCTTGGACTACTTTTACGAGCGGAGGTTTTCGCTATACGGGACAATATTGGTCTTGTGTATTAAATTAACTAAGCCATTGTCTCAAATTTGAATGGACGTCTACATTATGGAATACGCTGTAATAATGTAGGCCTAGAATAACACATTCCCGTTGCTTACCCGCATACTCAAACTGGTATTGCAAAAACAGAAGAAATGTGATTTGATATACAACGACTGGCTTGTATATATTAAGATGGGACATAGTTAATTTCCATAACAATGGTGCAAATAATGAAGCATGAAGTTTTATGTGTACTGTAAATTAAAACTTGATTTGGTGTTTATATATAACAGCCGTTATTATTTAAGCATTGATAGCGCAGTGTTCGCTTCAGGTGGAAAAGGCCCGGAGTTCGCACCCCGCTGGAGCCGTTTCGATTGTGCCCTTAGGCAAGGCATTTAAATTCCACATTGCCTCTTCTCGCTCCCTCTTGGCGATGGATTGCATCAGAAAAGAGGTCTCTCGAGTGATTAATATAAGTTGTAAGAACTTATTCCGCAATCGAGCTAAAATAAATTTGTATAAACCAAGCCAGACAAATGATTGGGACGATAGGGGTGTGAGATACCACGTCGTATTTCTTCAGTCTTTTCTAAGACATTTCAAAATAACACCGAACATAAATACACACTTTATACAGGCTTCACTCATGTGTGCAACCGGTAAGTGGCGATACATAAACACTGAATTCTTGATCGTATCTACATCAGTGACGGTAACGTTGGAGATGCAACAGTCAACATCAATAGCAATTCTGATTGGCTGATTCTGCCCCTGTGATCATCGTTCATAGCCGGTGAACCGTAATATTATTCTATTGTGTGAGTATCCAATGGGTGATTATTAATGCAACATGTTCAGTTGCCAATATCACATAAGTGTAAAAATCAACAAATATTTCTTTATAAATATTGTTCTAATAAATATTCACCACTTAACAGTTTTACTTTTACTGATATACATGCAAAACATATTTGTGTAGTTCCGTTATTGAATAAAATAAAGAGTTTTGTGCTTCTTCTGGAAAATTTACAATATGCAGTTATATTACTTATTGAGCGAAACGGACGAATTGATTGAGTGTGTGTGTGTGTTTTACGTTTATTTATCGTCGCTACCGGGTGCCCATATGAACGACGCCTCCTGAAGATATTAGTCATATTAGATTTTTAGAGGATAGTGCAATGATACAGACAGAGACCCATTCCAGAGTCTACTCTGGTTCTTTTACGTGCACGGCGTACAACACCGACACTAGACCTCGGTTTAAAGTTCCATTTGAAAGACTGTTAATTGTTTTATATTAGGGTCAGACGGGGGATCGAACCTGCGATCGCTGGATTACCAGTCCAGCGTGTTACCACTGGACTACAGGTCCGTCTGGACGAATTGAAATACCCGGTCGATGATACGCAGAAAAAGAACACTTAATTGTTAAATGTTGCACTTTCATGTCCTCATGTTGTTCATAACAGTTTCTACAATAATGTGATATAGTGCATATATGAAAGGCTTGTGTAATGCCTACAACAAAATACTCGTATTACTGTCATGTATAGTCACACTAAAGTGGCTGTCCGATTAGCGCAGTGGTTAGCGCGCTTGCTTCTCACCAATGCGAACCCGGGTTCGATCCTCGGACCGGGAAGTATGTAACGGTGATCGCCAGATCGGATAGGTGGGTTTTCTCCCGGCAACCGCGCCAACGAGAGTGATTAATATAAGTTGTTAAAACTTGCTTCGCAATCGTTGTAAAATAAATCAAGTTTAAACATCAGTGAAAAAGCTAATTTTTACAGAATGTAATTTTCTGTTGCTGATTTCAAACTTATTTTCAATATACCCCTATAAGTGATATATGCACATTGCTAGATAGATTTATTGCCATCATTTCCGCTTTTCTACTCTGTTAGACAATTTCATATATCATCATATTTTATAACATATTATATATATAGTTTCTCTACTTTTCAGCTTTAAAGCGACATTACATCGCAAAAAGCAAATAAAATGCACTTTTCACGTATAAATGCATTGTTACTACAAATACATCGAACACTAACACTGAATCAATTTAACAACGTTTTTGTGGTATACAAACTTTCAAACGTGAAAGTAGGATTTCATAAAACGGCCATCCATGCTCCTGACTTGACGTTTGTTGTCATTGAGGTCAATACTAAACATGCGATACATTTGTTTAGAGATAATTTAATTAAGATTAGTATACAAATAAATATGCATAGGCACACGTGTGATATATCACGGTAAATATGTAGCATAACTCGTGTTATTCAAGGATAAACGCTTTGTATTACGCATGAATGTCGACCCTATTTACATTATTGTATTATGTCAACAAACCGCATATACGACGTTTGTTTATTTGTTGAAATACTCCGTTTTTGAGGCAAATATTTGAAAAGAAATTATACCATATAATAGCAAATTACATTCTGCAGACATTTGCGTTTTCACCGATGTAGTGTCGCTTTAACATTACTATATAATTCCAATATGCAGTGTTTACTTATAGTCCTATCATTTGATTTGTATATATGTTGATGGCCTCGTTGTAGATTAGCTTTTGTTAAGTGAGTTCTGTCGTAAAATAAAGTCTTTATTATTATTATAAAAGTGTAAACACTGAACCGCGCTACTGGTTGTCCATATGAGCGACTCCCCATGAAGAGATTAGTCATTTGAGATTTTGACGTTCCAGCGTCTCCATTGGGTTTCTAACCCGTCTATGAACCGGTGATGTGTGTTTTACGTTTATTTATCGTCCCTACCGGTTGCCCATATGAACGATACCTCCTGAAGATATTAGTCATTGTCGATTTTTGGAGGATAGTGCAATGATACAGACAGAGGCCCATTTCTGAGTCTGCTCTGGTTCTTTTACGTGCACGGTGTACAGCACCGACACGAGACCTCGGTTTAATGTCCCATCTGAAAGGCTGTTAATTTTATTAGGGTCAGACGGGGGATCGAACCTGCGGAACCGATGAATGATTCATCGCCAACTAGTTAATGAAGCTCAATGATAAGATGAACGATTTCGATTGGCTCATTAGTTTTGACGAGCTAATGAATTATTCATGTTGTCCGTTGGGAGAATTCGAATGCAAGCCCTTAGTTACAGACAAAAGTATGCATAATTTGGCAGGAACAAAAAGCTACTAGACAAGAAATAAACGTTTCACAAGATGTATCGTGTGTGTTTTACGTTTATTTATCGTCGCTACCGGTTGCCCATATGAGCGATGCATCCTGAAGAGATTAGTCATTTTAGATTTTTGGAGGATAGTGCAATGATACAGACAGAGACCCATTCCAGAGTTTCCTCTGGTTCTTTTACGTGCACGGCGTACAGCTCCGACACGAGACATCGGTTTAAAGTCCCATCTGAAAGACTGTTAATAAGATGTATCAAAACACCCGAGAGTTTATAAAACACTGTGTGTGAAGTTTATTTTGTAAATGTATGTAGACTGCAATATAAACTGGCTTTTAAGGTATATTGCAACAATTAACGTTCTGTATATCTCAGGATACCCTTCGTACCAATACATTGTACCCGCATTGCAATAGGTTATGTTGTTTTGGTGTATTGTTTATGTCTAAGCGAAGCAAAACAATACCTCATTTAACATTTAAAACAATACCCGCCCTTTTTTTCAGTCATATACAATTCTAGTCAAATTTGTATACATGTAAAACCTTATTTACCTGTAATGAGTTGCAACATGTTTAATACTAAAATTGAAAAAGTTCGTATGAGTAATATTTTATAATTATTTGGTTAATTGCGGACTAAAATGTATTGAACGAAAATCTTGAAACAAACACACCACATGACTCACACCTAGTTTAACGTTTTGTCTGGTTGTATAACTCCTATATGAACATTTTGCAGGAAAAAAGTAAAGGAAAAATAATTCTTAGTTTTTCTGAATCAGTACACCCCATAGCGCATCAGAAAAAAAATCCCCATGAATTGGGCTTGGGGAATGTTTTTCCCAGCACTTTGAAATATCGGCCCCAAGACCCAATCGAAGATCCATCAAGATGAGGGGTAGGGCTAACAAATTTAAGTCTCTAGTCACTTCTGGTCTAGGTATGATAATGCAAATTGGCATGAGGTTACACAAATGATTACTCTTCACTGGGGTCAATGGACCAAATTGATGTGATGACGTAATCATGACGAAATCCAAGATGGCGTCCATTTTGGCGGAAAAAACGAAAATATTGGCTACCAGTCAACTCGCGTCATTCTGACTCATTGTTTACTGTTTTTGTTTCATGTAGGCTACCAATTATTCTTGGATATCGACTCTGACAGTGTTTTTACAGCTTACTCCATGGCATCCTCCACAAGCCTCAACACGTACCACATTGGTTGGGATTTTGGCTTTTACACTTGCACCTAATGAATTTCAACACACTCTCCGGTGCTACGTCCATGTCCGTCATTAATGGTACAAGTCCGGAACGATCATGTTGCCAACCCCATGAGCATGGATCAAGCACTTCAGTATCCAAGTTCATCCACTGAATAGTTTGTAGAAATACCCTGAGGCTGTGGAAATGGGCGGCACGTACTGTCAGGCATTCGTTACGGTTTCAATATGTTTGACTGCGCAATCATCGTCTGGTACTTGTGAAAGCGAATGGTCGTCAGAGTCCTTTCATTGCAATATTCACCAAACAACAAAGTGAATAAATCTATGCCAAGCTTCCCGACTGTGTCCTGAGTTTCAGCTGAATAGAAATTGTCGGCAATCGATTGAATTGAGCGGTCTTTTGCTATAGTTTTCATCAGTTTAGTCTTGCTATGTCCGAATGTTGAAGATGTTGTGTCACATCCACTCCATGCATGTATGAACAGAATGTTTTTTTTAATGACTGGATCAACCTTTGATGACACATCCTTTACGGAATGAATTGTGGAAGGCCCCACTAGTTTTCGCCTTGTTCCTCTGATGACCTTATGAACGTATATGTTCGCCATATCCTCTTTCCAGTGATGCAGAAACACAACCAAGATGTCCGTGTCATTTGCGATTACTTCAACAGTTTGCTGGTTCTTGGCATAATCTAGTGCGGTAGAGACTATTAGTGTATCGGCATCTGCTTGTGCGTGCTTTATGATATGACCATTTGCTTCCAAGTGATCAGTGAGCATAGCAATGAAGCCAACTTTATTTGCAATGTTAGCAAAGAACGCTTCCTGATCCTTGTACCTACGACTTGATTGGTTCACTTCTATTGTAGCGGCGGGAAGTCGATCTGATTTGCGTCGGTGGTGTTCGTGATCTTTAGTTGAAAACTCAGGATATCCATCGAATACAACAATACACTGACCGAATTGATGTGTGAGATATGACGAGTACTGCTCAAAGACTTCCTGGTATGTGTTGTGTTTCCACCGTATGTAGTGAAGAAGCCAACCGCCGTCGACAACACGCATTTGCTCACCAGATGGCCTAGTATCTGCTACATCCTTATACAGTGCGTTAGCTAATTCAGACTTCACCGGCTTCCTCATGAAATTGTCCTTGAACAAGGATGGAGGACTTACACACATTTCCCATTGGAAATATGGCTCCATGTTCTTGCTGATTCTTTGTGAGATGGCCGAACATCGACTGAGTAGAATAGCCGGATCAATGTGCAGTGTTTTCTTTCGTCCTACCCTTACTCCGGGTTGGAGATCTTGCAAAGTCTTAATTTGCTCAGATCGCTTAATCTTTGTGCCGTTATATGACATGGAGTCTATCTTTGACTGTAATTTAGAGCCAACTTCCTCGATGATATCACAGTTGATACCATCCCCTTGTTCCGCTGTCAAACCGGTTGACAATGAACGCAAGTCACAACCGTTGCTGACGAATGGATTTTGATCACCAAACCAGTCTAACAGTTTATCAAGATCAGTGAGGTCGCGGTCTTTTCGAGCAATGCTGAGATCTACGTGTTGTTCGGACGTCCGTATCTTCTTCTGCGAGCGAGTTGTCATTGCATCATGGATTGCCACACAGATTGGTAAGGTGAACACCCATTGGTGACGGACAGATTCAGTCAGACCTCGTCCATGTGTCAAACCACCACGACTTTTTAGCGAACACATGAGCGTTTGCTCTATCACCAAGTCTGACCAGAGTCCGTTAAAACAGTGTTCTGTTCTTTTCACAGCATGAGCGCCTTCTATGTACTTCTGATATAGCCAGGATGCTGTTCTGGTAGCTTGGCCATATTTTGCACGTAAAGCCTTGCACTTTTTGCGTAGTGAATATGTCCTGTTGCTGCAAATAAGTTCAGAAACTCACTACATACTCTCAAATGTCCGTTCCAGTCCTTTAGTCTCTCACATGCTACAAAGTCTTCTATTTTCCGAATATAATTCAGTAATTGGATCCAGAATTTTGCTGTTCTAGACTGTGATGACAATGATATTTTCAATTCTTCAATGCATTTATCTAACAAGACAAGTGGCTCCGAGTTTACAATGTCATCACAACGAGTTTCAGCATCGGAATTCACTACGTCACCGAGAAGCTTTTGCAAGGCCTCCACATCCTTTGTAGTAAGACTGGACTGAAATTTCTCATTGATACCACCGTCATAATCATCATTCTCGTCACGATGTGCCTCGCAGTCCGGTATTATCTGTTCCAGTAATTTGGTGGTCAGGTATGCGTCGAGAAGATAGAGAACCCGTAGTGCCCGTGCAATGGCTTTGCCAGACAATATGTGCAAAATAGCATTGGGGCCAAATATCTGACCCAGAGCTTCATATATTCCAGATCCTCGCATCGTATGAAAGATGCTACTGATTGCGCTCATTAATGTATGGAACCCACCCAGTCTAATCACAAGTTTGTGAAGCTGTTTGGTGGCAGCAATTTCAACAGCTTTAATGAAGAGCGGTTGGTCAAATGTTACTGATGTACTTGGCAGTTTCAGTTTCGTCACTTGGTCTTGTATGTAAGACAACGTGGAGTAGATGCAGGTTTCATCACTAGTGTTCAGGTCTATGATTGGAAGCATCAACACTTCATCGGCACTAATTCCATCTGTGTCGTTTTGATAGACACAGTGCATGAATCCAGACCAATTTGTCCAATCCGGGCTAGGAGTCATTTTGGTTGCAAGTACTTTGGCAGAACTCCAGAGCACCTTTGAATAATATGACACAGGTGGGATAGTGAATGGTAATATCGTTTCACATATCGCATTGAACATGAATGTTGACAAGGCGGGGATGGCTGGTGTGACATAAAGAATAATTGGTATGCCTTTATCGTAAGTAAGATCGGAAATTTTGACCCTTGCCATACGTTTTACACGCTGGTCGGTAATTTGCTGCCTACTTCGGCGTTGGTACCAAGCAATAATACCCATACCGTGAAAGGTTCCGGTCCCGTCCAAGGTGCGTATGTTTGAATCTGCATTATCTGCAATGTACTGTCCTAACGTCGGGAATGGCGGTGGGGACAACGATTGCAATGTTTGCTGCTGAAGAATGGACTGCTTGAAAAGCTGAACTTCATTGTAGGTGATGGACAAGCCAAATGAGGAAAGTTCTTCTGTGAGCCACTTTGATCCAAAGACGTGATCTAACTCTATACCAAGACCGAACAGCAGTGGTGAAATTACAGAGTTCGGACGTGCGGCTTGTGTGATGGCTTGCCCAATTACTTCACACTTTAATCAGTGTTTCCAGGAACACACGTAAACTAGGAGTCAAAAAGTCTCCGCATTCTTCGGAACTTTTAATCTCATTTATTCCTGGATACACATCTTTATTATAATTTCTCGCTCGTATTTCTTCCCGGACAAGCTTTGCAGCAGCTATCATCACCCTTTCTGACTCTTTCTTGCTATCATTGTTCCTCTCCTTGTACCACTCATCACTGACTATGTATGATGCCATATTTTGGAAGCAAAGCACATCTTTTCTACTGCCACCTACCCTGGCGAAAAAGACGGAAAAAATATTGTCACACCTGGGATTCGAACCCAGGACACTACGCAAGGCACCAGAAATGCAAATCAAACTGTGAGGATCTACAAGAGAGATACATCAAATTACATTACAGGCTGGTATAGAATATAGTTCTCAAGTCAGAATGACGTGAGTTGACTGGTAACCAATATTTTCGTTTTTCCCGCCAAAATGGACGCCATCTTGGATTTCGTCATGATTACATCATCACATCAATTTGCTCCATTGACCCCAGTGAAAAGTAATCACCTTTGTAACCTCCTGCCAATTTCCATTATCGTACCTAGACAAGAAGTGACTAGAGACTTAAATGTGTTAGTCTTACTATCTTGATGGATCTTCGATTGGGTCTTGGGGCCGAAATTTCAAAGTGCTTGGAAAAAAATTACCCAAGCCCAATTCATGGGGATTTTTTTTCTGATGCACTATGGGGTGTACTGATTCAGAAAAACTAAAAATTATTTTTCCTTTACTTTTTTCCCGCAAATTTTCTTCTGCACCCTGACTATTTTAGTTTAAATGTAATATTGTATTGCTCGATTCGATTTACACATATACATGTGAATACAAAACATGACACATTAAAGAAAGACAAACAGGTCGGGCCACAAGTTCTAGCAACATTAGAGTTACTACCCTTCCCGACAAGATAGTAAATAAAAAGAAATAGCGACTAATGATTTTAAGCATATATAAATATAGAAACATAACGATTTTAAATTTCACAAAAATCATTTTGTTCTGAAAAAAATACATGAAAATAAAATAACAAATAATAAGAACAAATTTGACCTATGAGGGAGGGAGGGAGACAGGGATGGGGTCGTGATGGAGAGAGAAAGAAAAGAGTGAGGCTGCTAAATACAATGCACAGCGCGCTCGAGTCCCCTTTAACGCACAGTCATCAGCCATCTTGTGGCAGCCCTCAGATAAAGTGGAATACTTTCTCCTTGTCTATGTGAATCTGTTTAAGAGTTTTATGAACGATTGAACTTCTGAAAATAGTAATCTGTTTTCATCTGCCGAATAGTCTTCATGTGTGTGTTTTATGTTTATTTATCGGCGCTACCGGTTGAGTTTAGTAATTTTAGATTTTTGGAGGATAGTGCAGTGATACAGACAGAGACCCATTCCATAGTCTACTCTGGTTATTTTACGTGCACAGTGCAGAGCACCTACACGAGACCTCGGTTTAAAGTCCCATCTGAAAGACTGTTAATTTTATTAGGGCCAGACGGGGGATCGAACCTACGATCCCTGGATTACCAGTCCAGCGTGTTACCACTGGACTACAGATCCATAGTCTTCATTTCCATATAATAATCTATTTGTGCTCAGGGGATGGTATATAACGGGTGATGTAAATAATTGTAGTCGTTGAAGACAATTAAATATGTAATAATGAAAGGCGTAAATACGGCTTTGGTATTGTGGCGTCCATATTTGTTTGAACGTTCAATTTTTGATAACAACAATGAAACATATTTAAAAATCTGGATAATTTTATTTTAACGGTACCTTGTAATATCCAAATATAGGTATATCAGGAATAGTATCCGATAATTGGCGTTAATTTGTATATTTTCGTATTCTTGAATTTAAATGCATTTACTTATTTTGTAACCGATTCGTGATCTAGTGAATAGTTTAATCGGCTCGTGACAAACTATCTCAGCAGTCTCATCAGGATCTGCACTTTTTGCCAGTAATATTACTATTTTTTAGACAAATTTACCCATTTTGATAAATGAACTGGTCCAAATGTAATTTTCTTATTAATCTATTAGTTTATAAGTGTCTTGCACCAGTCTATGTCAGATACTTTGTGTTGAATGGGTTAATCCTAAGCAGTTGTTGCGTGTAGTTTAAAGTGGCATATAAAACGTGTGTGTTTTATGTTTATTTATCGTTGCTACCGGTTACCCATATGAGCGACGCATCCTGGAAGAGATTAGTAAAAAATGTTTGGAGGATAGTGCAATGATACAGACAAAGACCCATTCCAGAGTCTCCTCTGGTTCTTTTACGTGCACGGTGTACAGCACCGACACAAGACCCCCGTTTAAAGTCCCACCTGAAAGACTGTTAATAATATACAAACAAAATCACATCACGTTTTAAAGTACAGTTAAAAGGGAAATATAAATTTAAAAAAAGCATCTTACCATTTTTGATAAATTATAATTCTTCTACATCCAATTCCAGCTTACTTTGTGATGAATGTGTGGACTGTATACGGAGAATGCTAGGACTAGTAAACTATTTCAGTATTTATAATGATGCCATGTTTCCATGGCGTGGCGGGTACATAGTTCGAAGTATATCAAAAATGCATGAGCGTCAGATCTGCCTCGATAATTTCATAATTAACCTTTGATGTTCAGTTGATTTAGGCCGTGGGCGCAAATACACAGTCCGCTGATCCCCGGCATTGTTAGCGGAATCAGTATTGAATATTTGATCCACCGGGACTCCCGTGCATTATTTATTAAATACATTGTTCCCGTGCCGTCTGTCTAATGCATGGTACCTCGGAGTATATAATAACTACACTTCACAAGGGACGCTTTATCTATGCATGAGTGTGATTGTTATATGCTCTGTCATTATAAGGACGCAAGTCGTGTGCCAGCCTATGTGGTCTTTATATGTTGCACTAGCTGTAAATACACAAAATGACAATGCATGCATGAATACTTACAAACAAAATCAAATTACTTCAGTAGTATGAGTGTGTGTTTTACGTTTATTTATCGTCGCTACCGGTTGCCCATATGAGCGACACCTCTTGAAGAGATTAGTCATTTTAGATTGTGGAGGATAGTGCAATGATACAGACAGAGACCCATTCCAGAATCCCCTCTGGTTCATTTACGTGCACGGTGTAAAGCACCGACACGAGACCTCGGTTTAACGTCCCATCTGAAAGACTGTTAATTTTATTAGCCTCAGGTCAGACGGGGGATCGAACCTGCGATCCCTGGATTACCAGTCCAGCGTGTTACCATTGGACTACATATCCGTCTGTAACAGTATGGGCCTCCGTTGACGAGTGGTTATTGTCGTTCATTTCAAATCACTTGCACCGTACCGCTGAAGGTTCGAATTTCACTCGAGATGTCGAATTCTTTCATGTGAGGAAACTGTCGAGCTGTAGTGTGTTAGGTCGGTGGTTCTACCTGGGTGTCCGTCCGTGCTTGAGATACTGCTTGGGGTGACACATGGTGTCTTACTTTGCCAACACTATCTGGATTGTCGTTGTAGATGTTATACACAATAGAGTAGCACCCTATAAGACTTGAAACTGGCAGATACGAAAACTTACGAGTAGAAGACAGAACATGTACATTCTGTAACACAGTTGAAGATGAGTCACATGTTATCCTTGAATGTAACCTTTATGATGATTTAAGAAATATATTATTTGATAGAGCTCAACTTATACAACCTTGTTTTGTTAATATGTCTAGTCATGAACAACTTAAGTTCATATTCACAAATGCACCCTTTATTAGATTAGCTGCCAAAACCTGTTTTAGTATTTTACAATGACGTACCTCTTATCTTTGTAAATAATGCCTATTGAGTGTTTTATATGTCGTCTTCATATTTTATTATATATTAAAAGCATTTGCTAATTAGGCTAATCCCAATCTGATTGGAATTGGTATTTGATCTTTTAAAACATTTTTTAGTTTGCGCAGTAGTGCTTATTTTGCTTTCAGTATTTTTCATTCCATTTCATCTTAATAAGATTTAAATTTCAATTAGCGTCTGCTTTTCAGCTTTATCTCACACATGTAGTTATCACATGTACATGTATATACTATAGTAGTGCAATATGTTATAGATGAATGATGTATGTATACATAGTCTCTTGTAACTCTGAATTGAGTGGCAATGCACTTTTTAATATGTAAACTATATTTTGTGTGTGTTATATGCTGTACATTGATAAGACTGAAATAAAGAAAATCAATACAATATTATCGTTGGCGTTGATGCTCTATTTGTTTTCGCCGTAGGCCGTGGTGCATACCGAAGTTGCATGTGGAATCGCAGTTGTGGTATACGTGTCAATTAGCGACGTGATAACTATGAGGGAAATTAACAATATTGTTATTCTAATACACGTATGTGATGCAGAGTCAAATTGATCATCAAAGCACAATCGTGCTGCAGTAGATTAGAATACTGATTTAAATGTTTTCCTTGGCTTTGAGACTGATCTTGAGATTCAGAACCGTCTCCGTGGCCCAGTGGTTAAGGCGTCCGCCTACTGAGCGGGAGGTAGATGGTTCGAATCTCGTCAGAGGTTCGTTCTGATGTGGCCGGTTGGTGAGCCGCCAGCTAGTTTGGTTACCGATTGCCTACCAGCCTGACGTCTGGCACACAAGCATAGGATTCGGGAAGTACTGATGTTCATAACAAAGAGGTGTCTCATAAGTCAGAAATGGCTGGCCCTTTAAATAGGGGTGGCACTATAATAAACAAACTCTTTACTTTACTTTTTACACAATGAGAGATATAGACGCGACACACACATTATTATACTAGACAGTGTGCGTTTAAAAGCACATAACCAGGTCAGTATTCATTTCCTGACACAATGTTCATCCACAGGAACTTGAAATGTTATCCATAAGCCACCAAAGGTCTCGTACCTCTATCCTAGGACACCCCCTCTATCATTTTTAATAGAGGGGGGTGTCCTAGGTTAGAGGTACGAGACCTTTGATGGCTTATGGATAAACTTTCAAGTTCCGGTGGTTCATCTAACATTGATTGTGTACATTACAGAACGTTAGAGAAGACGAAGCTACCTGTACATTTCACAATTTATTCAACACGTTTTACCCCAAATGCGTTATCGAAATTTCTAATCGAATTACGGGGTGTGAGCGCTGTGCCGGTAAATGATAGAGTAAATATACATGTAGGGGCGGTCCAGAAAGAGTAAATATACATGTAGGGGCGGTCCAGAAAGAGTAAATATACATGTAGGGGCGGTCCAGAAAGAGTAAATATACATGTAGGGGCGGTCCAGAAAGAGTAAATATACATGTAGGGGCGGTCCAGAAAGAGTAAATATACATGTAGGGGCGGTCCAGAAAGAGTAAATATACATGTAGGGGCGGTCCAGAAAGAGTAAATATACATGTAGGGGCGGTCCAGAAAGAGTAAATATACATGTAGGGGCGGTCCAGAAAGAGTAAATATACATGTAGGGGCGGTCCAGAAAGAGTAAATATACATGTAGGGGCGGTCCAGAAAGAGTAAATATACATGTAGGGGCGGTCCAGAAAGAGTAAATATACATGTAGGGGCGGTCCAGATAGAGTAAATATACATGTAGGGGCGGTCCAGAAAGAGTAATATACATGTAGGGGCGGTCCAGAAAGAGTAAATATACATGTAGGGGCGGTCCAGATAGAGTAAATATACATGTAGGGGGGTCCAGATAGAGTAATATACATGTAGGGGCGGTCCAGATAGAGTAAATATACATGTAGGGGCGGTCCAGATAGAGTAAATATACATATAGGGGCGGTCCAGATAGAGTAAATATACATGTAGGGGCGGTCCAGATAGAGTAAATATACATGTAGGGGCGGTCCAGATAGAGTAAATATACATGTGGGGCGGTCCAGAAAGAGTAAATATACATGTAGGGGCGGTCCAGAAAGAGTAAATATACATGTAGGGGCGTCCAGATAGAGTAAATATACATGTAGGGGCGGTCCAGATAGAGTAAATATACATGTAGGGGTCCAGATAGAGTAAATATACATGTAGGGGCGGTCCAGATAGAGTAAATATACATGTAGGGGCGGTCCAGATAGAGTAAATATACATGTAGGGGCGGTCCAGATAAAGTAAATATACATGAAGGGGCGGTCCAGATAGAGTAAATATACATGTAGGGGCGGTCCAGATAGAGTACTTGTCTTCAAGTCAAAACTACATGGCACGTAATGGACAATCAAATTGTAAAATCTAGAGAATTGCTATAGTATAACAGCAGACATCATACCAGAATGCCACGTGACATACTTGTCCTGATGTCATGCAGTCGTAGTGGCGTGTCGAAGACTAAACACCACGTGGACGTCGTGATAGCGCAGTGGATGCGCGTTCGCTTCAGGTGCGAAAGGAGTTCGAGCCCCGCTTGAGCCGTTACGATTGTGTCCTTAGGCAATGCATTTAAATTCCACGTTGCCTCTTCTCTCTCCTTCGTGACGATGGATTCCATCAGGAATGAGGTCTCGAGAGTGATTAATATAAGTTATAAGAACTTGTTTCGCAATCGAGCTAAAATATATTTGTATAAACTAAACAACACGATATAAAAGTAAAATCTAAAGTGGTTATTATAGTTTCACCCTCATTGAAAGGGCCAGCCATTTCTGACTAATGAAACACCTATTATGTACATCAGTACTTCCCGAATCCTATCATTGAAGGCCATACGTCTGGCTGATAGGCAATCGGTAACCATTATTTAACTAGCTCAGAAGAACCCTGACGAGCTTCGAACCGTAGCCCTCCCGATCCATAGGCGGACGCCTGAACCACTATGCCACGGAGACGATAACAATACTATTTAGGTAACAATTCAAATACAGATTCATTTATCGTTCCCTGGGTCCGCCTGTGGTCGAGTGGTTAAGGTCGCTGACTTGTATACCACTGTAACCTATCATCACTGATGGTCACGGGTTCGAGCCCCGTTCAGACCGTGTCTCATTTATATGAAAACGTTGGCAGTTTCTTAGGGAGGTTGGTGCACCCAAGTACTGGTTAACCGCTGGAGTCTGCCCAGGAAAGGTGTTGTTAAGTAAACTGCCCGCCGGCGATATAGCCCGAAATGGTGCTGATGCAGGCGTAAAACCCGAAATATAATAATAATAATAATTTATCGTTCCGATGGGTATTAAAGTGTCGAGTTTCGGTCAACATGGTATGAACTCTTGTCATATTGGCTGTGTAAACAAAAACAACATGACCACTTTTAGCGATGACAGGTAAATGTGTGATGTCGTTCTGGTGGTGAGAAATGTCGTGTGTTCTCTTGAAAGTTGGCGAGTTAGAATAATATTGTACGCTACTCGAATGTCTCGCTATGTCATGTTGTGTTCTTCCAGCTAACACGAAATCTCGAAATGTCAGAAACATCCACCATATGTAATGCTGATTGAACTTCTTCTTCTTCTTCTTCTTCTCTGATAATGGCTAACAGTCAATAATTGAGCTATTATGGCCATGCGTGGGGGGTTAGAAAAGTGAGCTACCTGGCTCCAAGGTTATAAAACTGTTCTCAAAACTCAGTCTCAAACGTCTGATTGGTTCAGCTGACAGTAACACTCGGAATCAACCAATCAGATCATTTGAGCTTGAGTTTGAGATCTGAGAAAAGTTTTATCACCTCGAGGCCTGGTCTCCTCAGCTACTATAATTCCACCAAAGAGGACACTGGTAGTGTGATTGAAAAAGGTGCAAAAACCTAAACCCTTAAACCTTAAAAGCCATTAAGCCTACAAACTATACGAACTATAATAATTTAAAATACCTTTCCTACGTTCTGATACTTGGAAATGTGTTGAATTGATAGCAATACTTTATCCAGATTTGCGACAGGAATCGATATCATGCAACGTATGTCACTAAACCAATTTGAAAATATTATATGAAATAGGCTATGAGCGTAGAAAGTCGTCACATGCATCAACGACGTGTGTAGCATGGTTGTAGACACAGCTTCTGAGTGTAGATAAGGATCACCATTGTCAACGTCCAGTTCATGTTGAAGGCCAAGAATGTGTGTGTAGGTAGTGGTCACTCATGTCAAAGTCCAGTTCATGTTGAAGGCCAAGAATGTGTGTGTAGGTAGTGGTCTCTCATGTCAAAGTTCAGTTCATGTTGAAGGCAAAGTATGTATGTGTAGGTAGTGGTCACTCATGTCAAAGTCCAGTTCATGTTGAAGGCAAAGTATGTATGTGTAGGTAGGTGTGTCTCGTGCCAACGTCCAGTTCATGTTGAAGGCAAAGTATGTATGTGTATGTAGTGGTCACTCGTGCCAACGTCCAGTTCATGTTGAAGGCAAAGTATGTATGTGTAGGTAGTGGTCTCTCGTGCCAATGTCCAGTTCATGTTGAAGGCAAAGTATGTATGTGTAGGTAGTGGTCACTCATGTCAAAGTCCAGTTCATGTTGAAGGCAAAGTATGTATGTGTAGGTAGTGGTCACTCATGTCAATGTCCAGTTCCTGTTGAAGGCAAAGTATGTGTGTGTATGTAGTGGTCACTCATGTCAAAGTCCAGTTCATGTTGAATGCAAAGTATGTATGTGTAGGTAGTGGTCACTCATGTCAAAGTCCAGTTCATGTTGAAGGCAAAGTATGTATGTGTAGATAGTGGTCACCCGTGTCTAAGTCCAGTTATTGTTGAAGGCAAAGTATGTATGTGTAGGTAGTGGTCACTCATGTCAAAGTCCAGTTCATGTTGAAGGCAAAGTATGTATGTGTAGGTAGTGGTCACTCATGTCAAAGTCCAGTTCATGTTGGTGGCAAAGTATGTATGTGTAGGTAGTGGTCACTCATGTCAAAGTTCAGTTCATGTTGAAGGCAAAGTATGTATGTGTAGGGTGTAGTCACCCGTGTCGAAGTCCAGTTCATGCTGAATGCAAAGTATGTATGTGTAGGGTGTAGTCACCCGTGTCGAATTCCAGTAATGTTCACATATGAATACCTATCGGAGCCTGTTTCTGGAAGTGAGGTGCCAAACATTTGATTTTCATTATAAAGTCATTGTAAATGTATATACATGTAATTATACTATAAATTAAAGTGATTGTTTATTATAGTTTATTATATTATTTAAAGGGCCAGCCAATTCTGACTTATGAGACATCTCTTTTTATGAACATCAGTACTTCCCGAATCCTATGCTTGTATACCAGGCGCCAGGCTGGTAGGTAATCGGTAACCATTATTTAACTAGCTGGCGGCTCACCAACCGGCCATATCAGAACGAATCCCTGACGAGATTCGTAGGCGGACGCCTTAACCACTAGGCCACGGAGACGGTTAATATGTAAAAGCTGAACTAGAATGTATTATGTTTCACAATTCTCGCGACAGCCTCGTGTCAGTGTGGATGTTCCAGTTTTCTTGTACTAATTCCTGTACTCTTCCACACATCGATGACATCATCGAATTCCTCCACTCTGTAACAACTATTGGCAGATTGTCGCAGTAATATCAATATCCCTGGAAGGCTGTGAGATTAAATCTAGAGTACACGATTAATCCATTCTTTCTGTAGCAACAGTACAGTGATTCTAGTACATGTTAATGCTTTTTTTTAGCGTTATTGCAAAACCGTAAGGCTCATAATTTATAGGCGATCATAAATGAGTTATCGTAGGATATAAAATCGTTTCGGTAAGTGGTAATACTTCTAAATTAATCTTTATATCTATTCACAGTATATTTTTTAAATTTGTATTTTTTTCTTAAATCGTATAAATAGGTTTTAAGCTAGATATTAGCGTCTATACTATGTTATGGACGACATGTTATGGTACTTCTTTATACTAAAATAGCAACAAATAAATGTACCGTACATCTAACCAGCTAAGCTCAACTGACGTTTAAATTATCATCAATTGATATTCGTAAGAGAGCATATTTAAGAATTTTAGATGATCAGATTTTGTTCTCTGTATATTTGATCGATATGCTTTGTTTCTAGGACCTGTGTGTGTGTTTTATGTTTATTTATCGTCGCTACCGGTTGCCCATATGAGCGACGCCTCCTGAAGAGATTAGTCATTTTAGATTTTTGGAGGATAGTGCAATGATATAGACAGAAACCCATTCCAGAATCTCCTCTGGTTCTTTTATGTGCACTGTGTAAAGCACAGACACGAGACTTCGGTTTAACGTCCAATCTGAAATACTGTTTATTTTATTAGGGTCAGACGGGGGATCGAACCTGCGATCCCCGGATTACCAGTCTGGCGTGTTACCACTGGGCTTACAGAACCATCTGTTCTAGGACATTGCCAGCCATTGTTATTTATATATATATATATACGTTATGATGTTACCTATATATACGTTATGATGTTACCTATATACACGTTATGATGTTACCTATATACACGTTATGATGTTACCTATATACACGTTATGATGTTACCTATATACACGTTATGATGTTACCTATATACACGTTATGATGTTACCTATATACACGTTATGATGTTACCTATATACACGTTATGATGTTACCTATATACACGTTATGATGTTACCTATATACACGTTATGATGTTACCTATATACACGTTATGATGTTACATATATACACGTTATGATGTTACATATATACACGTTATGATGTTACCTATATACACGTTATGATGTTACCTATATACACGTTATGATGTTACCTATATACACGTTATGATGTTACCTATATACACGTTATGATGTTACCTATATACACGTTATGATGTTACCTATATACACGTTATGATGTTACCTATATACACGTTATGATGTTACCTATATACACGTTATGATGTTACCTATATACACGTTATGATGTTACCTATATACACGTTATGATGTTACCTATATACACGTTATGATGTTACCTATATACACGTTATGATGTTACCTATATACACGTTATGATGTTACCTATATACACGTTATGATGTTACCTATATACACGTTATGATGTTACCTATATACACGTTATGATGTTACCTATATACACGTTATGATGTTACATATATATACACGTTATGATGTTACATATATACACGTTATGATGTTACATATATACACGTTATGATGTTACATATATACACGTTATGATGTTACCTATATACACGTTATGATGTTACCTATATACACGTTATGATGTTACCTATATACACGTTATGATGTTACCTATATACACGTTATGATGTTACCTATATATACGTTATGATGTTACCTATATACACGTTATGATGTTACCTATATACACGTTATGATGTTACCTATATACACGTTATGATGTTACCTATATACACGTTATGATGTTACCTATATATACGTTATGATGTTACCTATATACACGTTATGATGTTACCTATATACACGTTATGATGTTACCTATATATACGTTATGATGTTACCTATATACACGTTATGATGTTACCTATATACACGTTATGATGTTACCTATATATACGTTATGATGTTATTTATATATACGTTATGATATTACCTATATACACGTTATGATGTTACCTATATACACGTTATGATGTTACATATATACACGTTATGATGTTATTTATATATACGTTATGATGTTACATATATACACGTTATGATGTTACCTATATACACGTTATGATGTTACCTATATACACGTTATGATGTTATTTATATACACGTTATGATGTTACCTATATACACGTTATGATGTTACCTATATACACGTTATGATGTTACCTATATACACGTTATGATGTTACCTATATACACGTTATGATGTTACCTATATACACGTTATGATGTTATTTATATACACGTTATGATGTTACCTATATATACGTTATGATGTTACCTATATATACGTTATGATGTTATTTATATATACGTTATGATGTTACTTCATTTATTTACTCAATACTTTGAGAAACTTAGTGTATTATTCAGACATAAAATTGATGTTAATAGTACGTTTTATAAGTGAAGATAATGATCGCCATAACAGTTAAATATATAAACTGTCAAATAAAATATGTTAACACCGTATTTCTGAGCCTACGTTCCAGTCTGTTTATTTATCGCTTTTTATAATCAATCGGTTATTATAGCGCCGATAATCGATCGGTTATTATAGGGCCGTTAATCGGTCGGTTATTATAGCGCCGATAATCGATCGCTTATTATAGTGCCGATAATCGCTCTCTTATTATAGTGCCGATAATCGATCAGTTATTATAGGGCCGATACTCGCTCGGTTATTATAGCGCCGATAATCGATCGCTTATTATAGTGCCGATAATCGATCGCTTATTATAGTGCCGATAATCAATCGGTTATTATAGGGCCGATAATCGGTCGGTTATCATAGTACCGATACTCGGTCGGTTATAATAGCGCCGATAATCGATCGGTTATTATAGGGGCGATCATCGGTCGGTTATTATAGCGCCGATAATCCGTCGGTTATTATAGTGCCGATACTCGGTCTGTTATAATAGCGCCGATAATCGATCGGTTATTATAGGGCCGATAATCGGTCGGATATCATAGTGCCGATACTCGGTCGGTTATTATAGTGCCGATAATCGGTAGGTTATTATAGTGCCGATGATCGGTCGGTTATTATAGTGCCGATACTCGGTCGGTTATAATAGCGCCGATAATCGATCGGTTATTATAGGGCCGATAATCGGTCGGTTATTATAGTGCCGATAATAGATCGCTTATTATAGTGCGATAATCGATCGCTTATTATAGTGTCGATAATTGATCGCTTATTATAGTGCGATAACAGATCGCTTATTATAGTGCGATAATTGATCGCTTATTATAGTGCGATAATCGGTCGCTTATTATAGTGCCGATAATCGATCGCTTATCATAGTGCGATAATCGATCGCTTATTATAGTGCGATAATCGATAAGTTATTATAGGGCTCGATAATCGATCGGTTATTATAGTGCCGATAATAGATCGCTTATAATAGTGCGATAATCGATAGCTTATTAAGTGTGATAATCGATCGGTTATTATAGTGCCGATAATAGATCGCTTATTATAGTGCGATAATCGGTCGGTTATTATAGTGCCGATAATCGATCGCATATTATAGCGCCGACAATAGATCGGTTATCATAGGGCCGATAATCGGCCTGTTATTATAGGGCCGATAATCGATCGGTTATTATAGTGCCGATACTCGGTCGGTATAACAGAGCCGATAATCGATCGGTTATTATAGCGCCGATAATCGATCGGTTATTATAGTGTGATAATCGGTCGGTTATTATAGGGCCGATAATCGGTCGGTTATTATAGTGCGATAATCGATCGCTTATTATAGTGCGATAATCGATCGCTTATTATAGTGCCGATAATCGATCGCTTATTATAGTGCCGATAAGCAATCGGTTATTATAGGGCCGATAATCGGTCGGTTATAATAGCGCCGATAATCGAACGGTTATTATAGGGCTGATAATCGGTCAGTTAATATAGCGTCGATAATCGATCGGTTATTATGGGGCTGCTAATCGGTCGGTTATTATAGCGCCGATAATCGGTCGGTTATTATAGCGCCGATAATCGATCGGTTATTTTATTGCCGATAATCGATCGGTTATTATAGTGCAGATAATGGATCGCTTATAATAGTGCGATAATCGATCGCTTATTATAGTGCGATAATCGATCGCTTATTATAGTGCCGATAATCGATCGCTTATTATAGTGCCGATAATCAATCGGTTATTATAGGGCCGATAATTGGTCGGTTATCATAGGGCCGATAATCGATCGGTTATTATAGGGCCGATAATCGATCGGTTATTATAGGGCCGATAATCGGTCAGTTAATATAGCGCCGATAATCGATCGGTTATTATAGCGCCGATAATCGATCGGTTATTATAGGGCCGATAATCGGTCAGTTAATATAGCGCCGATAATCTAGTATGGCTAAATACTGGTATCCTCTTAGACACCCTGGTGTATGACATTAGGTCGTCACTTACCAGCCAGTATGGTTAAATACTGGTATCCACTTAGACACCCTGGTGTATGACATTAGGTCGTCACTTACCAGCCAGTATGGTTAAATACTGGTATCCTCTTAGACACCCTGGTGTATGACATTAGGTTGTCACATACCAGCCAGTATGGCTAAATATTGGTATCCTCTTCGACACCCTGGTGTATGACATTAGGTTGTCGTCACTTACCTGCCAGTATGGCTAAATACTGGTATCCTCTTAGACACCCTGGTGTATGACATTAGTTTGTCGTCACTTACCAGCCAGTATGGTTAAATACTGGTATCCTCTTAGACACCCTGGTGTATGACATTAGGTTGTCACATACCAGCCAGTATGGTTAAATACTGGTATCCTCTTAGACACCCTGGTGTATGACATTAGGTCGTCACTTACCAGCCAGTATGTAAATAACATAACAGTTCCCACAAATAAGACAACAGTTCCCACAAATAACATAACAGTTCCCACAAATAACACAACAGTTCCCACAAATAACATAACAGTTCCCACAAATAACACACCAGTTCCCACAAATAACACACCGATTCCTACAAATAACATAACAATTCCCACAAATAAGACAACAGTTCCCCCAAATAACACACCGGGTCCCACAAATAACATAACAGTTCCCACAAATAACACAACAGTTCCCACAAATAACACAACAGTTCCCACAAATAACACACCGGTTCCCACAAATAACAGTTCCCACAAATAACACAACAGTTCCCACAAATAACATAACAGTTCCCACAAATAACACAACAGTTCCCACAAATAACACAGCAGTTCCCACAAATAACAAAACATTTCCCACAAATAACACAACAGTTCCCACAAATAACATAACAGTTCCCACAAATAACATAACAGTTCCCACTAATAAGACAACAGTTCCCACAAATAACATAACAGTTCCCACAAATAACACACCAGTTCCCACAAATAACACAACAGTTCCCACAAATAACATAACAGTTCCCACTAATAAGACAACAGTTCCCCCAAATAACACACCAGTTCCCACAAATAACATAACAGTTCCCACAAATAAGACAACAGTTCCCACAAATAACACACCGGTTCCCACAAATAACATAACAGTTCCCACTAATAAGACAACAGTTCCCCCAAATAACACACCGGTTCCCACAAATAACATAACAGTTCCTACAAATAACACACCGGTTCCCACAAATAACATAACAGTTCCCACAAATAACACAACATTTCCCACAAATAACAAAACAGTTCCCACAAATAACACAACAGTTCCCACAAATAACACAACAGTTCCCACAAATAACACAACAGTTCCCACAAATAACATAACAGTTCCCACAAATATCACACCGGTTCCAACAAATAACATAACAGTTCCCACAAATAAGACAAGAGTTCCCCCAAATAACACACCGGTTCCCACACATAACATAACAGTTCCCACAAATAAGACAACAGTTCCCACAAATAACACACCGGTTCCCACAAATAACATAACAGTTCCCACAAATAACACAACAGTTCCCACAAATAACACAGCAGTTCCCACAAATAACACAACAGTTCCCACAAATAACATAACAGTTCCCACAAATATCACACCGGTTCCCACAAATAACACAACAGTTCCCACAAATAACATAACAGTTCCCACAAATAAGACAACAGTTCCCCCAAATAACACACCGGTTCCCACAAATAACATAACAATTCCCACAAATAAGACAACAGTTCCCCCAAATAATACACCGGTTACCACAAATAACATAACAGTTCCCACAAATAACACAACAGTTCCAACAAATAACACAACATTTCCCACAAATAACACAACGGTTCCCACAAATAACATAACATTTCCCACAAATGACACAACAGTTCCCACAAATAATACAACATTTCCCACAAATAACACAACAGTTCCCACAAATAACATAACAGTTCCCACAAATAACATAACATTTCCCACAAATAACATAACAGTTCCCACAAATAACACACCAGTTCCCACAAATAACACAACCGTTCCCACAAATAACACAACATTTCCCACAAATAACACAACCGATCCCACAAATAACACAACATTTCCCACAAATATCACAACATTTCCCACAAATAACACAACATTTCCCACAAATAACACAACAGTTCCCAGAAATAACACAACATTTACCACAAATAACACAACGGTTCTCACAAATAACATAACATTTCCCACAAATAACACAACAGTTCCCACAAATAACACAACATTTCCCACAAATAACACAATGGTTCCCACAAATAACATAACAGTTCCCACAAATAATACAACATTTCCCACAAATAACACAACGGTTCCCACAAATAACACAACATGTCCCACAAATAACACAACAGTTCCCACAAATAACTTAACAGTTCTCACAAATAACATAACAGTTCCCACAAATATCATAACAGTTCCCACAAATAACACACCAGTTCCCACAAATAACACAACAGTTCCCACAAATAACAAAACATTTCCCACAAATAACACAACAGTTCCCACAAATAACACAACATTTCCCACAAATAACACAACAGTTCCCAGAAATAATACAACATTTCCCACAAATAACACAACGGTTCCCACAAATAACATAACATTTCCCACAAATAACACAACAGTTCCCATAAATAACACAACGGTTCCCACAAATAACACACCGGTTCCCACAAATAACATAACATTTCCCCCAAATAACATAACAGTTCCCACAAATAACAAACCGGTTCCCACAAATAACATAACAGTTCCCACAAATAACACACCGGTTCCCACAAATAACATAACAGTTCCCACAAATAAGACAACAGTTCCCACAAATAACACACCGGTTCCCAGAAATAACATAACAGTTCCCACAAATAACACAACAGTTCCCACAAATAACACAGCAGTTCCCACAAATAACACACCGGTTCCCACAAATAACATAACAGTTCCCACAAATAACACAACAGTTCCCACAAATAACATAACAGATCCCACAAATAACATACCAGTTCCCACAAATAACATAACAGTTCCCATAAATAACACAACAGTTCCCACAAATAACACACCAGTTCCCACAAATAACACACCAGTTCCCACACATAACACAACAGTTCCCACAAATAACACAACAGTTCCCAGAAATAATACAACATTTCCCACAAATAACACAACAGTTCCCACAAATAACATAACATTTCGCCCAAATAACATAACAGTTCCCCCAAATAACAAACCGGTTCCCACAAATAACATAACAGTTCCCACAAATAATACAACAGTTCCCCCAAATAACACAACAGTTCCCCCAAATAACACACCGGTTCCCACAAATAACATAACAGTTCCCACAAATAACACAACAGTTCCCACAACTAACACAACATTTCCCACAAATAACACAACGGTTCCCACAAATAATATAACAGTTCCCACAAATAACACACCAGTTCCCACAAATAACACAACAGTTCCCACAAATAACACAACATTTCCCACAAATATCACAACATTTCCCACAAATAACACAACAGTTCCCAGAAATAACACAACATTTCCCACAAATAACACAACGGTTCCCACAAATAACATAACATTTCCCACAAATAACACAACTGTTCCCACAAATAATACAACATTTCCCACAAATAACACAACAGTTCCCACAAATAACACACCAGTTCCCACAAATAACACACCAGTTCCCACAAATAACATAACAGTTCCCACACATAACACAACAGTTCCCACAAATAACACAACAGTTCCCACAAATAACACACCGGTTCCCACAAATAACATAACAGTTCCCACAAATAACACAAAATATCCCACACATAACACAACAATTCCCACAAATAACACAACGGTTCCCACAAATAACATAACAGTTCCCACAAATAACACAACAGTCCACACAAGTAACATAACAGTTCCCACAAATAACATAACAGATCCCACAAATAACACACCAGTTCCCACAAATAACACAACAGTTCCCACAAATAACACACCAGTTCCCACAAATAACACAACAGTTCCCACAAATAAGATAACAGTTCCCACAAATAACACAACAGTTCCCACAAATAACACAACAGTTCCCACAAATAACACAACAGTTCCCACAAATAACACACCGGTTCCCACAAATAACTTAACAGTTCCCACAAATAACACACCGGTTCCCACAAATAACATAACAGTTCCCACAAATAACACACCGGTTCCCACAAATAACATAACAGTTCCCACAAATAACACAACAGTTCCCAAAAATAACACACCATTTCCCACAAATAACACAAAAGTTCCGACAAATAACATAACAGTTCCCACAAATAACACACCGGTTCCCACAAATAGCATAACAGTTCCCACAAATAACACAACAGTTCCCATAAATAACACACCGGTTCCCACAAATAACATAACAGTTCCCACTAATAAGACAATAGTTCCCCCAAATAACACACCGGTTCCCACAAATAACATAACTGTTCCCACAAATAACACAACAGTCCCCACAAATAACACACCGGTTCCCACAAATAACATAACAGTTCCCACAAATAACACAACAGTTCCCATAAATAACACACCGGTTCCCACAAATAACATAACAGTTCCCACAAATAACACAACAGTTCCCAGAAATAACACAACATTTCCCACAAATAACACAACAGTTCCCACAAATAACACAACATTTCCCACAAATAACACAACATTTCCCACAAATAACACAACCGTTCCCACAAATAACACAACAGTTCCCACAAATAACACAACAGTTCCCACAAATAACACAACAGTTCCCACAAATAACATAACAGTTCCCACAAATAACACACCGGTTCCCACAAATAACATAACAGTTCCCACACATAACACACCGGTTCCCACAAATAACATAACAGTTCCCACAAATAACACACCGGTTCCCACAAATAACATAACAGTTCCCACAAATAAGACAACAGTTCCCCCAAATAACACACCGGTTCCCACAAATAACATAACAGTTCCCATAAATAAGACAACAGTTCCCACAAATAACACACCAGTTCCCACAAATAACATAACAGTTCCCACAAATAACACAACAGTTCCCACAAATAACACAGCAGTTCCCACAAATAACACAACAGTTCCCACAAATAACACACCGGTTCCCACAAATAACATAACACTTCCTACAAATAACACAACAGTTCCCACAAATAACATAACAGATCCCACAAATAACACACCGGTTCCCACAAATAACATAACAGTTCCCACCAATAACACAACAGTTCCCACAAATAGCACACCAGTTCCCACAAATAACACAACAGTTCCCACAAATACCACAACATTTCCCACAAATAACACAACGGTTCCCACAAATAGCACAACATTTCCCACAAATAACACAACAGTTCCCACAAATAACATTACAGTTCCCACAAATAACATAACAGTTCCCACAAATAACATAACAGTTCCCACAAATAACACACCAGTTCCCCCAAATAACACAACATTTCCCACAAATAACACAACAGTTCCCACACATAACACAACATTTCCCACAAATAACACAACATTTCCCACAAATAGCACAACATTTCCCACAAATAACACAACATTTCCCACAAATAACACAACATTTCCCACAAATAACACAACAGTTCCCACAAATAACACAACATTTCCCACAAATAACACAACAGTTCCCACAAGTAACACAACATTTCCCACAAATAACACAACATTTCCCACAAATAACACAACATTTCCCACAAATAACACAACAGTTCCCACAAATAACACAACATTACCCACAAATAACACAACAGTTCCCACAAATAACACAACATTTCCCACAAATAACACAACATTTCCCACAAATAACACAACAGTTCCCACAAATAACGCAACATTTCCCACAAATAACACAACAGTTCCCACAAATAACACAACAGTTCCCACAAATAACACAACATGTCCCACAAATAACACACCGGTTCCCACAAATAACATAATAGTTCCCACAAATAACACAACAGTTCCCACAAATAACACAACAGTTCCCACAAATAACACAACATTTCCCACAAATAACACAACAGTTCCCACAAATAACACAACCTTTCCCACAAGTAACACAACAGTTCCCGCAAATAACACAACATTTCCCACAAATAACACAACATTTCCCACAAATAACACAACATTTCCCACAAATAACACAACAGTTCCCACAAATAACACAACATTTCCCACAAATAACACAACAGTTCCCACAAATAACACAACATTTCCCACAAATAACACAACATTTCCCACAAATAACACAACAGTTCCCACAAATAACGCAACATTTCCCACAAATAACACAACAGTTCCCACAAATAACACAACAGTTCCCACAAATAACACAACAGTTTGTCTAGTTCAGTACTAATGAGCATATCTCTTTATTTTGTAATCATTCCCAACATTTCTGGCCCATGAACAAAAAGCATCGATACAAAACATTACAAAGTGAAGCATGTATGGTAATGTATAATGTATTGTAATAGGGGCGACGAACACTAATCAACGAACACTATATAAATACTATATATACATATACATATGTAATAGAAGGACGATTGAAAACTCACTCTGCATAGTATACACTCTGATAGTGTATCGAGTGAATGTATAAATTATAAAGTGCATAATTTAGTAATTAAATGCAAAGATGTGGACAATAACACGAAACCCTGTTCAACATAATAGTATATACCACATCCCTGCTGGAGCATTCGCGAATCATATGGGAACCAATTATTGTTGCAGAATTTCAACTACGCAAATAGATTGACCTGGCCATTTCTGGGTTCCAGCTCAAGTCTGTATTTCTATGTACATGTACACACACCAATGAAAACTTGGAACTAGTTCCCTGACAACAATTGGACAATTTTAATACCTATAATACGAATACATAGCAGTAATTCTTATCACATAAATTCCCATTCGTCCAGAAAAACCGAAAACAACCCAAATACAACCAAGTATTAATGATTGAAAACAAGTATTTAGATCTGTATATATACAGTCAAACCTGTGTTAGTGGTCACCTCCATTAAGCAGCCAACCTGTATTAAGCAGCCAGTTTCAAAATTCCCAATTGGTTGTTTTATTATATATATGACCTCTATTAAGCAGCCACCTGTGCTAAGCAGTTACTTTCTCTGACTCCCTTGGCTGGCTGCTTAAGACAGGTTTGACTGTATCAACAAATAAGCTGTGACGTTCAAATGCTTTAAATACGCATACAGGTAATTTGTGAACTGCATTTTCATATTATCATTTCATTAACTTAACAAATGTGACCATATTAGGTGTGTCCCAATAATAGTTATTGATGTAAACTTTACTTAAATCAATATTAGGCGAGCAATCAATAATAAATCTATCTACATGTATCTACTTAAATCAATATTAGGCGAGCAATCAATAATACAATGATAGTCACTTATTAAGTAATATAGTGCATGCTCTATCATTGTAATGTCGGGTTTTCTTTTACATTTATGTTTGTTTCTTCATTTAACTCAGTTTCTGTTCAGTTATAGATACATTTAGATTCATTTTAACTTGTTTGCTACATAAAGTTTACAGTTGACATGGCAAGCAATCAAGTGCACTCAATCGAAGTATTTGCACGGCACATTAGTAATAGCTATATGTGTTTTTCTTGACCCGAGTGTTGTGTTAAAGGTATCATGGACATAGACTGGAGCTCGGAGCAGAGAGATCATCGTGCAGAGTCCGATGCGCTGGACCGGGAGCGGAAGAGGAGAGACACAGAGCCCCTACTGTTGTGCAAGCTTATTACAAGATGGCCCCTACAAGCTTTCTGTAAGTTCCTTTTTATTCTATTTAGAACAAATATTTATCATTCATATAAAGCTGCCAGTATATGTTGGTACATTGTCTAAAACAAATAAATTGTATACGTTATTCACTAAACAGGCATTACAACCGGTTTCCATGAAGTGTACTTTATATTATACGTGCCGATTTTGTCAGTGCTACTTTTGTCGACGCATACGTGCGGTGAAAGTGGTTTCCATGTAAGCGGATATTACTAGCAGCTTTTATTATTATACGCGAGCGGATTTCGGTCATACATTCAAAATGGCGATGTCTAAACATGCACTCACGTTGAGGCTCGTACTTTCACAGTTACGAGAACAGCTAGATGCGGACGATATGCTGTTTGCCTCTGAAGTTAAATAAAAGGCAAACACATATTTTGGGTGCATCAAATAGTGCGACATTTGGTGCATATTACCATTTGGTCAAACACATGGAGCTTGATAAGTATCGAGAATACTTCAGGATGTCACCACAGCAATTGGAAACAATACTGGGATTCGTAGGACCCATACTCAGCAGGAGTAAATGGTGGAAATGACGTCATTTCCTATGACGTAATTACATATACTAGTTAAGTATCGCTTGAACGCGGATACAGACGGATATGTAGTCCAGTGGTAACACGCTGGACTGGTAATCCAGGGATCACAGGTTCGATCCAGGGATCACAGGTTCGATCCCCCGTTTGACTCTAATAAAATTAACAGTCTTTCAGATGGGACGTTAAACCGAGGTCTCGTGTCGGTGCTTTACACAGTGTCTGTATCATGCACTATCCTCCACAATCTAAAATGACCAATCTCTTCAGGAGGCGTCGCTCATATGGGCAACCGGTAGCAACGATAAATAAACGTAAAACACACGCTTGAACGCGCGTACAATAATCAGCGCGACAAACCACTTCTATGGAAACGTCAGTATGAAATTTAGATGAGCAAATGTTGGGAAATGCGGCGCCTATTCGGTGCAGACAAAAGTCGCACTGACAACGCTCCCAATATACGCTTCATGGAAACGGGCTTAATACGTATATGTGCCAAAACCTGCCATAATAGTTTACAGCGTCGTAGTTCTTATCTATATAAATAATGTGTACATTATTGTATTTGTGAACACATTTTTATGTGAACTATGTAAAAAGCTACTAATCCATTCATCCCTGATATGATCAGAGGTGGTTCTGATTTTTAAAAACATATTCTAATTTGCGCGATAGTGCTCTTTTCCCCTGTCATAATCTTATAAACCAGTATTTTAGATACGTGTTAGTGTTATGATTAGCGACTTTTACATGTGTCAGTAGTCAAGTGGTTAACAACAAGCTGGCCCATGGCGTTAACGTATACTGTCGCTGATGTGTACAGTGCACATACAAGCACAAGATAAGACTATGGAATGGGTCTCTCTCTTTCTGTGTATTGCACTATCCGACACAATCTAAAATTACTAATCTCTACAGGATGCATCGCTCATATGGGCAATCGGTAGCGACGATAAATAAACGTAAACCATGCACACATTACCTCCCAAATGCTGTTAACTCTGTCAATTAAAGCAATCCATAAACCACGCACACATTACCTCCCAGATGCTGTTAACTCTGTCAATTAAAGCAATCCATAAACCACGCACACATTACCTCCCAAATGCTGTTAACTCTGTCAATTAAAGCAATCCATAAACCACGCACACATTACCTCCCAAATGCTGTTAACTCTGTCAATTAAATCAATCCAGGTTCTGAATCGGCCCTCCATTATCACACCCTACCCACCATAATGGTTGACTCAAATTAACTGAAGGGGACAATAAAGGTGTCCGTGTACACAACTCGCTGCAGAGGTATGGTACCACTTATTACACGATTCTAGAACACGGCGTAGCTGGCTCTAATTAGCGATGCTTGTATTACAACTTGTGTAATCGTATTTTATTGCAAATCAATAGTAAATATGTCATGCACAAACTGATAAATACATAGCATGACAATGCAGATTGTTTGGGCCACAGGTCTTAACAACATTAGACAACGGCCCGCACTAGAAAGCATTGGCGTAGCTTCCTATAGGCCTACATTTCCCCCCCGAAAAATCGAAATTATAAAAATGCCAAATCTGCAACAAAAGTCGGGAGGCCAGGATTAAATTATATACGCTATAAATAGTTTTCCTGTGGACGACCCCCGGACCCCCCTCCCGTCTTAAGTTTTAAGTTGGCCTACACATCGATCCCAGCCAAGCTACGCCCCTGGAAAGTCAAGCTAACGTTTGATTAAACTGAATAATAATAATAATAATACAATGTAATAATAAAGACTTTATTTAACGAGAGAACTCATGTGAACAATTAAGTCAATCTACCATGAGGCCCTCAACAAATTAAAATATGAAACAGCATAATGAAACTAATAAGATAAAAGTGAATGACTGAGTTTCTTTCCTGAAAAGAGTACGCAAAACAGAATGAAATAAAAACGATTCAAAGCATTAGAGAGAAAAAAAGACAAACCTGTCAAATGAAAATTGGCGGAGTGGTTACGGTTGTTGACTAAAATCACTTGCCCCTCACCGCTGTATGTTCGAATCCCACTGAGGTGCCGATGTGCAGTTGGCTTGCGGTAAATCGGTGGTTCATCCAGTGTGTTCGTCAGTGTGTCCGTCAGTGCTTGAACTATTGCTTTGCTTGGATGGACGCCCAATGTCTTCTTCCGTCAACAATACTAGTAACTGGAGAGTCTATGTTGATGAGGCATTAAACCCCAAGACAAATAAATAACAGAAAGCAAAATGACGAATGTACTTCTATGGTGTCGCCACTCGCCAGATGAGACAATCAATAAACATTCAATAATACTAAATATAGTTTGCTGTAGAGATGCTCAACAGTAAACGCTAGGCTTGCTTCGATTTCCGTAATGAATATGCTAGGCAATAAGGTATGGGGAACAATCTATTACAATTTTAATGTATAACCTACGTGAATTATTGATTTGCCCTGATACTACAGTTATCCAATGTTTAAATGAGATTTCCAATTGCTTCAGGCAATATTTGTAACTTTTGAGGCGCACGATTATAGTAGAGGGAATATATGTCATGCAACATTTACTGTAATGACATATATATCATTTGTATATTACGTATATTAGGATCATGGATGATTTACTCAAAATTGTTTTGGGTCGATTGCGAAACATGTTCTTACAACATTTGTCAAATCGCTTTCGAGACCTCATTCGTTGTGGAATCCATCGTGTGTGTGTGTGTGTGTGTGTGTGTGCGTGTGTGCGTGCGTGCGTGCGTGCGTTTATTTATTGTCCCTACTGGTTGCCCATATGAGCGACGCCTCCTGAAAATATTAGTTATTTTAGATTTTGGAGGATAGTGCATGATACAGACAGAGACCCATTCCAGAGTCTCCTCTGGTTCTTTTACGTGCACGGTGTAAAGCATCGACACGAGACCTCGGTTTAACGTCCCATCTGAAAGACTGTTCATTTTATTGGGGTCAGACGGGGGATCTAACCTGCGATCCCTGGATTACCAGAATTCATCGTCATGAGGAATGCATCGCAGATGCATAATAGGATATTAATAAAGACATTATTTAACTCATTTAACAATAGACTGTACGATTAGCGCAGTGGTTAGTGCGCTCGCTTCTCACCAATGCAACCCGGGTTCGATCATGCCTCCTCTAAGCCAACCTTTGACGTTTTTAGAAAATCTTTCTTATATTCTGGGTCACACTTGTGGACTTCCCTCCCATGTCACATCAAAACAGCACATTCTGTTCCACACTTCAAAGCTTTATATATCAGATGGTGCAACGAACAGACCAATACACTGATAATTTACAATTTACATGAATATAAGTCTTAGTTCTTGCAGCTTATATCTTATTTCCTATGAAAGTTTTACTGGTTACTGTTTACATGTTTCATTATGCTATTTCATGTTTTAATTTGTTGAGGGCCTCATGGTAGATTGACTTAATTATTAAAATGAGTTCTCTCGTTAAATAAAGTCTTTATTATTAGTATTATTATCAGTATTATTATAAGTTAAAAAGAGACTGGCTACCACGGCTTCCACGATATGCTGTATGCTGAACACTTATAACACTTAACATTTAAAGCAGCACTACATCGTAATAAAGGATGTTTTGGGTAAAATATAAATACTAATGTGTGTGTGTTTACAAAAATCGAAATAGTCGCCCAGAAACGATAAAATTCCAATAAATTTAAACCGTCGTATACGCGAATTTGTATATCAACACACGAAATGTAAGCACGCACAGCGCGCATGCGAGTAGTATAGGATGGCACTATGGGGGATTTTTTATTGAATATGGGGGATTTTTGTGTATAGGATGGCACTATGGGGGATTTTTTATTGAATATGGGGGATTTTTGTCTGAGTATGGCAGTATGGGGGATTTTTTTTATGGCGCTATGGGGGATTTATACACATGCACATGTTTGACATGCCCCCATAGTGCCATCCCTAGTGACTACTAAAAATAACATAACACATAATAAATTTTTAATAAAAATAAAATAAAATAAATTTTTTAATAAAAATAAAATAAAATTTTTAATAAATAAAATAATTTTTTTAATAAATAAAATAAATTTTTTAACAAAAATAATAATTTTTTTAATAAAATAAAATAATTTTTTTAATAAAAATAAAATTAATTTTTTAATAAAAATTAAATAATTTTTTTAATAAAAATAAAATAAAATTTTTAATAAATAAAATAATTTTTTTAATAACAAAATAAATTTTTTAATAAAAATAAAATAAAAATTTTAATAAATAAAATGATTTTTTCAGTATAATATTTTTGGCACTATGGGGCACTTTTTAATAATTTATAGGGCACTTTTGCTGTGGGTGGCAGTATGGGCCGTTTTACTGTGGGCGGCACTATGGGCCGTTTTTTAACAATTTATAGGCCGTTTTGCTGTGGGTGGCAGTATGGGCCGTTTTGCTGTGGATGGCAGTATGGGCCGTTTTGGGTTACATGGCCCATAGTTCCACCCTAGTGACTACTAAATATAACATAACACATAATAAATTTCAATATAATTTTTTTATTTACTAATAACTAATTAACTAATTAACTAATAATTTTAATAATAATATCATTTTTATACAAATATTCATGAGTATATTGTAACTATTACTAAAAAACATTAATATTTTCCCCAATAAAATATCTAATATCCATTAATATTTCTCCAAACTTATTTAGTCCTTGCCATTTTGCTTGCACTGTCGCATTTTTATGCCACATATTTAAGCCAATACCCCAAATACAGTCTCGTGGGTTAGCCTCTGCAAGAATTTTATTATTTGTATTTATGTTTGACATGCCCCCATAGTGCCATCCCTAGTGACTACTAAAAATAACATAACACATAATAAATTTCAATATAATTTTTTTATTTTCCAATATTAACTAATTAACTAATAACTAAAAACATTAGTAACATACATGTTATATTAATTTGAATACATGTTAATTTAAAGTTTTTTCACATTTACAACATTGGTTATAATTAACATAAACAGTGCCTAGTTCCTTCATCAATATACCATGTTTATATAATTTTCCATAATGTTTATCAAACCAAGTTTTAATAATAATGTCATTTTTATACAAATATTCATTATTTGTATAGAACATATTTTTTAGTAATTGTTTTAAATCAATACCTCTAACTAACATATCAAGTGCAAATAAACAAAATACACCACACATAACACTATATGTGCTTTGAATTCTAATACAATTTTTTGTCCATTTTTTACAATTTTTGTTCATAAAGTTCACAATTTCTTCTTTTATATGTTGTGTATTTCCATAAGAATCGAAATAAAATCCAATGTCCTCCATGAAATATATTAACACCCAATGTTTTCCTGGTTGGTTTGAATCATCTGTGTTCACAATATATGTTTTTTTTGTATATTGTTCCATAGCTAGTTCATCTTTTGCGCACACAATTCCATTTAAATGTTTTAATATAGTACATTTGTCCAATAAATATTGTAGTGAATATGTATCCATTGTTAATAATCTGTAATCACTTCTCTGATACTGTTAATTTCTATTTGATTATCATATTCAGCATATATAATAACGTTTATAGGGTCTGCTAGTGCTTCACTAAAACCCAATTCAATTCGTAGGTTGCCTGTTTTTATAGGGTGTAGATGTCCTTCTTCACTTCCTTGATCGGCTGTTAAATCAAATCCCCACAATGTATGTCCATTTTCATATTCTTTTAGTGGAAATCCAAATGAATCATCATGCATATTAGCTCCCATAGCATTCAATAGTGTGAAATATGATTGTAAAGTTTTTTTATTTGTAGCACTAGTAAAATCAGGTTCTAGTGTTTTATTATGAATACTTTTACCATCTAAACTAATATCTATTTTAGATATTTTAAAATGTTGAAAATTAAATGGGTTTGTGGTTGGATTTCCATTCATATCAGAATTTTTAACCATTCCTATAAAAATTCGTTTAGGCATTTGACCTAAAAAGGTATAATCATCAATTTTAGATTGTAAACCTGCTGTAATTGTAAATGTTTTTATTACAGCTCTTCTAATTGGTATTTTCATATTACTTTTGTGAATATTTTGATATAAATTATTAGCTACAGTAGGAGCTAGTGTAACAGTTCTAACATTATAAGCAGCTTCTAGGATATCTATTTTACCCTTAGCATCTGACCCCATCAAACAAAAATCGGTAGTAGCTCTATTTAGTTTAAGTCTTATATCTATTCCATTAGGTAGATATTTTTCTTGTAAAAATAAATCAAGATGTATTTTCCCACACATTTCTAAATTTTTCTTAGTAATTTTTAGTTTTCTATCTAACCAACCCCCACCTCCATTAGCTTTTGTATTTTTTGTAACATCGCCTGCTCTGTCTAATCTAAACAATTCTAAATCATTTAGTATGCTAATTTTATTTTGAGCTGATGTCCCTAGTAAATTTTCAAAATAAGCTTTGTACCCATATTTATCTGTACATGGAATTAATTTATTATTCAAGTATAAATCAATACTGCTGAATAAACTATGAAAAAAATATGACTGATTAACATCAGTCCATTTTTGTGTTTGTGAAGGAATCATAAATTCTATAGGGCCGTCATTATTTCTAGGGTTAACTATTGGATAATGTTCTGTCCATTGTCCTTCTACCATAGAAGCCATGGTAGGAGGTACACTATTAACATCTAATTCACTCTTACTACAACCACATGAACCATGTTCCATCATATTTAATCAAATATATCTAATGCTCTTTTATTAACCTTACTTCTTCGTTTCTTTTTTTTCAAATGAAATTTTGTCTTATGTCCATTTGATTTTATAGTTTTTTTCTTAGATGATCTTTTTTTTGTTTTTCTTCCTTGAATAGAATTATCTAAACCAGATAATAGATTTCTACTTATTTTTTTAATTGTTTGTAACCCTCTATCCTCAACAACCTGCTTTACATTTTTTCCATGAATAATATCTGTAAATGCTCCAATACTTTCATCTACCCCATCATGTTTAAGTGTATTTAAAATATTTTTACCTATTGGTTCTAATAGAGGTATAGTTTTTTTGGTTATACCTTTTATTATACTTCCTACTCCATATCCATATTGTTTACCTCGACCTCTATATACAGGCAACATTAGAATTTTTTAAAATGCAGCTTTACAATTGTAAGACCTTTCATAAAATGAACCTCTTCACCAGTGTCGCCTCTTATTAATATAGTAAGTTCATCAAAATTAGATTTACTTACAGGTAAATAATGGTAATTTTTAAATTCTAAATGATTATTATTATTAACAATAGATGTTTGATATTCAATAATTCTTAATAATTGACTTTCTGTATGGCCTACTATTGTGTGTTCTACTATATCACTATAAATAAACAAATTATTAAAATTTATATTTAAGTCTACATTATATTTAAAAATATCCTCTCTATTATTTTTAAAAAAAATACCGTAGTTTTTTACATTAAGATTATCTAAACTTCCACCAAATTTTGCAATGATGTCTTTATGAAAAGCTAAACCAACATTATTACCATTGGCTTTTAAAAATATTCTTTTTGTAGTATGATCATAAACTAATTTTATAATAACCCCTGTTTTAGTAGTTTTATAAAAATCATAATCTAAAGTTAATAATGCTTTAGAGAAAAATTTGTCTATTTGACTATTAATTACTTCCAATAAATGGTCAATATATGTATAACCGCCATGGGGTATATTACATTTAAATAAAGCGACATGGTTTGAATATTTACCATCCAAAGGTTCTCGTTTTAAATCTGTAGTAGTCTTTGTATTAGTAATAATGGGTGACAATAAATTTATATAGTTAAAATTAGATTTACCTCTTGTCTCTGACCAAACAGTTTCATGTTTATAATTAATTGAATTTGTTTTAATATTTCTTACTGCTAAATAAAAAGAATCATTTGTGGCATTTATGTTAATTACATGTGATGGTATAATTAGTTCAACTAATGCAACTTTCCATTCTTCTTTTTTAAAATTAATTGTTTTAGCTAATTTAGTTGTAAAATCACTTTTATTTGTTGAACGTTCGGCTTTATCACTTAATAATGTTACATAAAAAGAATTTGTAATATTCATATTTGTTTCCTTTGTCTAAAATGTAATGTTAATATTGTCTTACCACTAACAAAGTTAATAGAGGTGCCTGATTCTCCTGTTATATATATTTTTATTTCATCAAAAATAGATTTTGATATTGATAAATAATGTTTGTGTACACATTCTCTATGCACCTGAAATGATTTTCTTTTATTTTCAAATGGTACTATTCTTAAAATAGGACTTTCTATACCTCCTAATAAACTATAATCTATTATATCGGAATAAATAAATAATTGATTTGAACCTATATTTAAATCAGATGCAAAAGGAAAAGAATCTAGATCATTATTATCATAAATAACACGATTATTGTTTTTATCTCCACCTAATTTTTCAAATAAAGAATCTGAAAATAAAAGACCTATATTACCTAGAGTTGTTGTTGTATCCTTAACATTTACAATATAATTAATTTCAGGTCTTTTACTAGATTTTGATAATGATATAGATAAACTTACTTCATTATGAGGAATACTATACTTTAAACATTTTTGTAAAGAATTATTAATTTCATATACAACATGACCAATTCCTGAATATACACCTGGTTTTATACTACATTTCATTTTATGAAGTCCATTATCATATGTATAAGTAGAACTAGTAACTACGAATATAAAGTTTCCTAATATTGAATTAGTAGTAACATAGTAAAAAATCGAATCTTCTTTATTTATGTTTATAATTTGTGATGGATGAATTAATTCAACAAAAGCTACTTCCCAATTTTCTTTTTTTATATTTATTGATTTAGGTAATTTTGTTGTAAAATTATGTAATGTATTATTTGGAAATGTTTCATATGAAGAATCACTAAGTAAAGTTACATAAAAAGAATTAATTTTTTCTTATCGAATTTTAAATTTGGAGATGGTAATATATATCCTAATGAACTACTTAATAATATTATCCATAAATCTTTGTTTGTATTTTGTAGACTTAATTGGATGATAGCTGCTATAATAATGAAATAAATCACAATGATTTGGGAAATAAATATTAATGTATTTTTTGGTTTTCTGTCACAAAATGGTATTGTAATATTTGATTCATCGGACGACATTATACTAAATTTGTTTCTGGAATCCAAGAATTAAATGTTTTTGGATACCCTTTCCAATGTACATTTATTTCTTTTATTTTCTTACCGTTTATTATCCGTGTACGTTTTCCAACAACTGAATCAATATCATAAATTTTATTGTCTTTTATAGTTTGAATTTCTTGTAAATAAAATGACCCTTTTATTATATCATTATTTAAATCCTTTATTTTCACTGATACAGGATTTGAATTATTAATTTTATAAACTTTAAATAATTCAGTTGTCCAATTAGGTAAATAACCTTTATCAAATGTTTTTTTAGTTTTATTAATTCTAACTAAATCGTTAATTTCTATTTTATTTGTTTTTATTTCTTTTTTAATATTATCACCAAAGAAGATATCGGTTATTTCTGGTTCATTTTTTTCTGTAACAAGTACAGGAGATGTTTGAATACTTCTATGAAAGCTATGATTATAAGCATAAACTATATCATTTAATTTATTTATATATTTTCTAGTTTTATTATGTGTAAAAAACTTCCACATTCTATTCTTTAAAGTGCGCTGAAAACGGTCAACAATACTAGCATTTGTTTCGGGTTTTCAGTTGTAAAAAAATAAATGTTATTATTTTTTAAAAATGTTTATCTGTTTGTAATGATTTAGGAATTCTTTTAGATTTATTTAAAATAGTTTGAAATGCTTTAATCATTGTATCTCCACTTTTATTTTTAATAGGTATTACCCATGCATATTTAGAAAAAACATCTATAACACATAATAGATATCTAAAATTATTATTAAATTTGCTATATTTTTGTAAATCTGCTAAATCAGCTTGCCATTGATAATCAATACCTCCTGAAATGGTTTTTCTTCTTTTAAAGTTTCTTATTATAGGTTTATGTAATGTATAAGTATTTTGTTTTTGTAACCAATTCTTTACTATATTTAACGAAACATATTTACCTATAGTTTTATATTTTTTAATTGTTTGATATAATTTATTTATACCTGAAAAACTTGAGGGGTGTTTAGGATTATAATAGATACTTTTTAAAGTATATTCAATTTTATTTAATAACCCTGCTTTTAATAGTTTTCCCATTTTTGTTTCCCTTTTTTATTTCTACCTTCTTTTTTTTATACCTGATGTTGAAGGTTTTATACCTGATGTTGAAGGTGTTGATGGTGTAGGTGGAAAAGAAAAACTTTGTAAAAAAAGAATCTACTATATTACTTGTGTCAAAAAATTCATCATCATCATCACTATCAAAACATTTTTGCATTGATGCCCAGCGTTGTTTGTTGCCTATATATTCTTTTGGTATATTAATATCTTTTAAAATTTTAGAAAAATAATTCCAACCAGTAGGGGGTTTGTATGATTGTTTTCTTTGTCTAATTACATCATTAACTAAATCTATTATATTTGAACCTGCAATTGTTTTACCATTAATTTCTAAAACACCTTTTTCATCCCATTTTATATTTGGATCTTGTTTTAAACGTTCTAATAATAATGTACCTTTATGTTGCATAGTTTTAGGAATACTTTCAATAATAGCATCATTAATTCCATGTACATGTTTTGGTTTAGTATTTTCAGAAATATTGGTCTGTGGTGATGATGATATAGCTTTAGTATGGGATAATTTAAATTTATGTAATGTTTCACCAAATAATCTTGATTTATCTGATTCATTTAAATCATCTCGTTTTAAAATACTACCCATTTCAGATTGTAAATTTGATGTTTTACTAATATCAGGATTAACTGGTAAAGTAGGTCTATGCTGAGTTTTCCATTGATTCATTTCTTCTAATGTTTTCATCGGAACAATAACCATTTTTTTCATATTTCTTTTAAAATAGGTTTAATAATAGTTCCTAATAATGAAAGTAAATCACTATTATTTTTATTATTTAATATTATTTTCTTTTGTTTAATACTTATTTTATGGTCAGCTAATTTCCGTATGTGTTTACTATGAGCTTTCAACTGAGATGTATGACCATTTGACATGGCTACATTACCCTTTAAAACATTTTTACAACATTCACATATACTATTAATAAGTTCATTTGGTGCATGTACAATTATATTTCTTTAAATTTCTGAGGTGAATTTGACAATGCTATTAACATTTCACCATTTTTTTTAATTAATGGTACTTTATTAGATTTAACCATTATAAAACTAAATTTTATTAATTAAACCTCCAAGTGATTTTTCTATAACTGGAGCTAACATTGAACCTAGAATCAACAATGGCATAGCAGCACCACCCCCAACTTGATTCCTTTTTCGCCCTCTTCTACTACGTCTACGACCTCTACCACCACCTCTTTGTACTCTTTTGATAGTAATATTATTACGTCTTCCTCTTCTTTTAACTCTTCTCGATTTTCTTCCAGCCATACTTTTCAGTAGTTTAAGTGTAACTGATTTGATATAACAAAAATCCAATGTATTTATACCGTTTTATTAATATTTTTTAAGCCATTTTTTGTTTTTTTTATGTATTTTTTCCGTTTTAATTATATATTTTAATGTTTTTTTACTCATTTTTTTATTTGGGATTACAAATGATACTTTTTTCTTTTTTGGTGTTGTGTTTAAAGGTTGAAAACGTGATATTATAGGGGTAGGAGATCTAGGAGTGTCATATACAAACGACATATCACTAATTGGTGTAGAAGTTCTACTTGGATGAAAAAATGATAAATCATCTGTTATTTCTGGAGTCCCCAATAAAGCTTTTGGATCTACCTTTGTAGCTGTAAATGGAAATGTACTAGTGTCATTAGTATCCATATATAACCCAGATATATGTGATATATTTGAAATATCGTTGTTTTGTAAATTATTTATAGATGGTTCCCTAACAAGTTGATAATGGGGTGTTAAAGGTAAATGTATTGGAGTATGACTACTATTAATACTATTATTAATACTGTTATTAATAAATGAATTGCTATCAGGGAGATTGTTTTTTTCTATGGATGATAATATTTTTGATACATTATTTGGGGATAATGAAGGTAATATAGGTGATGGAGTTCTAGATTTTAAATTTTGATTATCTAAAATAAATGAATTTTCAGATATTAAATCTGTTAAATTTTTTGTTTGATTTTGATGGTTTATATTTATAACCGGAGTTCCTAATATTTTTCTAAGTTCTGGATAACTAGTAGGGTTTTGTTTATTTAATATTTTATTTTTTAATCTTAGTTTTAAATTTGCTTGACGATCGCTATTTAAAATGGTTTTTCTTAAAAGATTCATGTAGTCACTAGGGTGGAAGTATGGGCCATGTAACCCAAAACGGCCCATAGTGCCACCCACAGCAAAACGGCCCATACTGCCACCCACAGCAAAAGTGCCCTATAAATTATTAAAAAGTGCCCCATAGTGCCAAAAATATTATATTGAAAAAATCATTTTATTTATTAAAAATTTTATTTTATTTTTATTAAAATATTAATTTTATTTTTATTAAAAAAATTATTTTATTTTATTAAATTTTTTATTTTTATTAAAAAAATTATTTAAATTATTTATTTATTAAAAATTTTATTTTATTTTTATTAAAATTTATTTTATTTTTATTAAAAAAATTATTTTATTTTATTAAAATTTTTATTTTTATTAAAAAATTATTTTATTTATTAAAATTATTTTATTTATTAAACATTTTATTTTATTTTTATTAAAAAAATTATTTTATTTATTTTTATTAAACATTTATTATGTGTTATGTTATTTTTAGTAGTCACTAGGGATGGATGGCACTATGGGGGCATGTCAAACATGTGCATGTGTATAAATCCCCCATAGCGCCATAAAAAAAATCCCCCATACTGCCATACTCAGACAAAAATCCCCCATATTCAATAAAAAATCCCCCATAGTGCCATCCTATACACAAAAATCCCCCATATTCAATAAAAAATCCCCCATAGTGCCATCCTATACTACTCATGCGTGAAACAACAGAGGATGTAGAAAACAACGTATATATTTTGAACATGAAAGACTATCTATCTATCTATCTTCCTCTAATGTCGAACCCCTCGCGGGGATGTAGAAATGTCTCTAAAAGACTTAGCTAACAGAGGTATGAATCAACATATCAAGTAATTTAAGTAAAAAAGACAACGTGGGACATATGGGGACGATGCATTCCGAATGTAAACAAGTGCGGACGATGCGTTCCGGTTGTAAACAAGTGCGTGACCGATCGACTCGGAAAGTCCTACTTTCGGTTTCAAGTTTGTTTTATCGCAAAAAAAAACACTGTTTACCAAATGAACATAAGCATCCAAAGTATAATGTTAGAATATGTAGCACCATTGCTACCCATACGTAAAATTTGAATTTTTCAAATATCTTTTATTTCATACGATTTAGTGCTGCTTTAAATCAATATGGAAACACATTCATAGATCCCATTCCCTAAACAATTCTATTACTATGTATATAAAGTTATACCAAACGAACAAACACTCTATCATACTGGAAAACACAGCGCATCCTCGGACCGGCAAGTATGTGAGATGGTACGGTGGTCGCCAGATCGGACAAGTGGTTTTTCTCCGGGCACTCCGGTTTCCTCCCACACGAATGACCACATTGACGCTTTCATCCGCGACGTGAGTGATTAATATAAGTTGTTAAAGGATTCAGTTGACAAATTCTTGTTTTCTATTATCCATTATATATCCGGAAGGTTGTCGACTGTCACTTCCATGGCAATATATATATATGTTCATCAATGCTGGGCATAAAGAGGCAGTTCTAAGAGAGCTGTTCGTGTTCCGAGACACTGTTACTATGTTGCAGATCGTTTCCCGTATATTTTGGTTCAACATTATATTTCAGCATTTCCGAATGAAAATTCTCAGCTACCATTGCACAAGAAGTTAATAAATAACAAATCGATTTAAACAATTTCGCTGAATATGTCGGATAATCTATATTGCATGTGTATTTTGCGTTTATCGTCACAACCGGTTGCCCATACGAGCGACGCCTCCTCAAGAGATTTGTCAGTATTGATTTTGGAGGATAGTGCAATGATACAGACAGAGAGAGAGAGAGAGAGAGAGAGAGAGAGAGAGAGAGAGAGGAGAGAGAGACAGAGAGAGAGAGAGAGGTTCTTGTACGTGCACGATGTCAAGCACGAGTCTCATCCGAAAAAAAACAACTATGATATGATGCATTTTAATACTAGTATTGTATAGTAGGGGATCGAACCTGTGACCCATGGCGTATAAGTCCAGCATGTTAACCACTGGGCCACTGATCAGCTACTTTACTTATATTGCTGTTTTAGCAAACCTCCGCCATGCTGTAATTGTTCGAGCAATACCAGATAGCAAACAGCCTGCATACTGCTTAATGTCGCAGCAATCCGAGATAGCAAACCTCCTGCATACTGCTTAATGTCGCAGCAATCCGAGATAGCAAACCTCCTGCATACTGCTTAATGTCGCAGCAATCCGAGATAGCAAACCTCCTGCATACTGCTTAATGTCGCAGCAATCCGAGATAGCAAACCTCCTGTATACTGCTTAATGTCGGAGCAATCCGAGATAGCAAACCTCCTGCATACTGCTTAATGTCGCAGCAATCCGAGATAGCAAACCTCCTGCATACTGCTTAATGTCGCAGCAATCCGAGATAGCAAACCTCCTGCATACTGCTTAATGTCGGAGCAATCCGAGATAGCAAACCTCCTGCATACTGCTTAATGTCGGAGCAATCCGAGATAGCAAACCTCCTGCATACTGCTTAATGTCGGAGCAATCCGAGATAGCAAACCTCCTGCATACTGCTTAATGTCGGAGCAATCCGAGATAGCAAACCTCCTGCATACTGCTTAATGTCGCAGCAATCCGAGATAGCAAACCTCCTGCATACTGCTTAATGTCGCAGCAATCCGAGATAGCAAACCTCCTGCATACTGCTTAATGTCGCAGCAATCCGAGATAGCAAACCTCCTGCATACTGCTTAATGTCGGAGCAATCCGAGATAGCAAACCTCCTGCATACTGCTTAATGTCGCAGCAATCCGAGATAGCAAACCTCCTGCATACTGCTTAATGTCGCAGCAATCGAGATAGCAAACCTCCTGCATACTGCTTAATGTCGCAGCAATCCGAGATAGCAAACCTCCTGCATACTGCTTATGTCGCAGCAATCCGAGATAGCAAACCTCCTGCATACTGCTTAATGTCGCAGCAACCGAGATAGCAAACCTCCTGCATACTGCTTAATGTCGGAGCAATCCGAGATAGCAAACCTCCTGCATACTGCTTAATGTCGCAGCAATCCGAGATAGCAAACCTCCTGCATACTGCTTAATGTCGGAGCAATCCGAGATAGCAAACCTCCTGCATACTGCTTAATGTCGGAGCAATCCGAGATAGCAAACCTCCTGTATACTGCTTAATGTCGGAGCAATACGAGATAGCAAACGTCCTCCGTACTGCACATGTTCGAGCAATCCGAGATAGCCAACCTCCGCCATGCTGTAATTGTTCGAGCAATGCAAGATAGCAAACATCCTGCATACTGCTTAATGTCGGAGCAATACGAGATAGCAAACCTCCTGCATGCTGCTTAATGTCGGAGCAATACGAGACAGCAAACCTCCTGCATGCTGCTTAATGTCGGAGCAATACGAGACAGCAAACCTCCTGCATGCTGCTAAATGTCGGAGCAATACGAGATAGCAAACCTCCTGCATGCTGCTTAATGTCGGAGCAATACGAGACATCAAACCTCCTGCATGCTGCTAAATGTCGGAGCAATACGAGATAGCAAACGTCCTCCATACTGCACATGTTCGAGCAATCCGAGATAACAAACCTCCTACATACTGCTAAATATTCCACCAATCCGAGATAGCAAACCTCCTGCATACTGCTTAGTGTCGGAGCAATACGAGATAGCAAACCTCCTGCATGCTGCTAAATATTCCAACAATCCGTGATAGCAAACCTCCTCCATGCTGCTAAATATTCCAGCAATCCGAGATAGCAAACCTCCTACATGCTGCTAAATATTCCAACAATCCGAGATAGCAAACCTCCTCCATGCTGCTAAATATTCCAGCAATCCGAGATAGCAAACCTCCTCCATGCTGCTAAATATTCCAGCAATCCGAGATAGCAAACCTCCTACATGCTGCTAAATATTCCAGCAATCCGTGATAGCAAACCTCCTCCATGCTGCTAAATGTTCGAGCAATCCGAGATAGCAAACTTCCTACATGCTGCTAAATGTTCCAACAATCCGAGATAGCAAACTTCCTACATGCTGCTAAATGTTCCAGCAATCCGAGATAGCAAACATACTACATGCTGCTAAATGTTCGAGCAATCCGAGATAGCAAACCTCCTCCATGCTGCTAATGTTCGAGCAATCCGAGATAGAAACTACGCAAGGCTGCTAAATGTCCTATGCAAGATTAACATAACTACCTATACAAGACAAGCATAGCTACACATACAAGGCAAACCAATACACATACTAATCGACCTGTGCACGTCAAATATAGCTACATGTGCAAGACAAACATAGCTATCTATACAATAGGTACATAGCTACCTATTCAAGGCAAACATCGCTACCTATACAAGTGATACATAGCTACCTATACAAGGCAAACATAACTACCTATACAAGAGATACATAGCTACCTATACAAGGCAAACAACTACCTATACAAGAGATACATAGCTACCTATACAAGGCAAACATAACTACCTATACAAGAGATACATAGCTACCTATACAAGGCAAATATAGCTACCTATACAAGAGATACATAGCTACATATACAAGGCAAATATAGCTACCTATACAAGGCAAACATAACTACCTATACAAGAGATACATAGCTAAATATACAAGGCAAATATAGCTACCTATGCAAGGCAAACATAACTACCAATACAAGTGATACATAGCTACCTATACAAGGCAAATATAACTACCTATACAAGAGATACATAGCTACATATACAAGGCAAACAACTACCTATACAAGAGATATATAGCTACCTATACAAGGCAAGCATAACTACCTATACAAGTGATATATATCTACCTATACAAGGCAAATATAGCTACCTATACAAGGCAAACATAACAACCTATACAAGTGATACATAGCTACCTATACAAGGCAAATATAGCTACCTATTCAAGGCAAACATAACTACCTATACAAGTGATACATAGCTACCTATACAAGGCAAATATAGCTACATATACAAGGCAAACATAACTACCTATACAAGTGATACATAGCTACCTATACAAGGCAAATATAGCTACATATACAAGGCAAACATAACTACCTATACAAGTGATACATATCTACCTATACAAGGCAAATATAACTACCTATACAAGAGATACATAGCTACATATACAAGGCAAACATAACTACCTATACAAGAGGTACATAGCTACATATACATGGCAAACATAACTACCTATACAAGTGATACATAGCTACCTATACAAGGCAAATATAGCTACATATAGCTACTTTTCTACACATCAACTAGTCTGAAGTATTCTCAAGTCCCATAATTTCTCAAAAAACACAAAAACACTGCCTGTCACGAAAATGCATTTTTTACGAAAAAGGAACTATATTAGTAATGAGGACTACATTCGATGCACTCGGATTCACTTCCGCCTATTTACGTATATACAACCACAATAGAGCGGTACTACGGAAACGCCGAGTACAAACAACTGCTTGGCTAATCTTTATGACTTTTACAGCGATTGGGAACACAAGCTATGGCGTGTTACGTCAATCATGAAAACAACCCTTTCCGATCTAGCGATCACAGTGCCATCTCACATTCTTCCCGGTCCGAAGAGAGGACCTAGGTCGCATTGGTGAGAAGCGAGCGGCGTGCTAACTACTGCACTAACCGGACATACGCTACATTAAACTCCTGCGTATGTTGTCATGGTGAGGCTATGCTTCCTTCAGTGTAATACCGGGAAAGCCTGAACCTGCCAACGCTCAGGCTTGTACTGCGAGGCATATGTACACTAAATATACATGAAAAAGAACATAACACTTCCAGATTATAACTTAATCGCATCGGGCTCGTGCATCCGTGATTTCTGCAAATAAGTTAAAACGTCAGCATGAAAACCCCCAATCATTGTCATCATTATATCTATATATAACCCTCACCCATCGCGGTGATGTAGTCATATTCCTCCTGCCCTGTCTAGTTCATATGGTTCGCGGGAGGCGAGGGTAAATAAGCTCAATCATCATCATAGTTCAATAATTGATATTTGCTTTTTTCCGTTGATAGGTTGTGTCTGTTTCATATTACTAACTTTCTGTATTGTAGTGTTGGCGTTGTTTGGCCACCTGTGTATGATAGGGATAACGGGAATTCTCTATGTGAGCGGATACGACGTAATGCCGTTGTTCTTGGACGACGTACCTATGCGGCTAGTCGATGAACCGTGGGACGCAAGATGGTTCGCCTGGAAAGATCGAAACAAATACGACGGATACTATACCCGCGGCGGCTCCAGTGCAGGGTTTCGAACGTCTGAAGAATGGTACGCAGCAATAGATATATATTATGAGCATAGAAACGGGGGCAATATCTTTACAAAGTCAACACTGGCGAAGATGAAAGAACTTGAAGATGAATTAATGGCAGCGACTGATTATGATAAATATTGTAAACTCGATGCCGAAACAAGACTATGTGTAAAACCTTTGTCAATTTTACGATACTTCGACGGAACATTTTCTGCCATAAACCCCATTTTTAACGATGTAAGCTATGACAGCATAACAGACGTGTTACTTGAGGCTTTTACAAACAACGCGACAAGAGACACATTCAGATTTTTTCTTGCAAAGGACTATGATGCAACAAAGGATGAAGTGACATCACCACTCACAAGATCCCTGCTGTCGTTTGGTGAACCACACGAGGAATTCACCATAGCTGAATATAAAACGGAAGTGCCAACGTACTCTGGAGAAAATATTCAACCAATACTGGAAGAATATGAAGATGTTAATGAGTTTAAGTTATCATACCGCTCAGAAGCACTATGGATGCATGCCGGGAGAACGGAAGCGATGAATGACATGATGTTTGCCGGTGCGAGTATGCTGTTTATTTTTATCGTAATGATCATACACACACGGTCACTATGGATCTCTGGATTCGCCGTGTTTAGCGTGTTTGCTAGCTTCTTCACTGGAAACCTGATCTATAATTTAGTACTTCGCTTTGAATATATCGGCTACTTTCATATATTAGCTCTGTTCATAATTCTAGGAATTGGTGCTGATAACTTTTTCGTATTCTACGATGTTTGGCGAAATACCGCCTCTGATGAATATATAAGTACCGCACATAGGCTTTCAGATTCCTACAAAAGGTCAGTGTTTAGCATGCTATTCACGTCATTGACCACTGCCGTAGCATTCCTCTCAAGCGCCATTACACCATTACTAGGTACCAGATCGTTTGGAGTATTCTCAGCTCTTGTTATAATAGTGAATTATTTATCCGTGATTATTTATTTCCCAACGGTTGTCATGATGTATCACATTTACTTTGAACGTTCTACTTGGCCATGTTGCTACCCATGTACTAAGCGAAGGAATTCGTCCGATCAAAGCGAGCACACAACAGACGAACATACTAAACATGCAAGCACGGATAGTGTCGCTGACGAGGTCAAGCAGAAAACCCCATACAATATATCCAGTCTTGCGAACATCAACCCAGTATATGAAGCGGATGATTCTACAGGCCAAGCTACTGGTAATCACTGGTCATCTTATTTTAATGATTTCAAATTAAAACGTAATAACCCGAAAGTGTTTTCTAATGGTGGAATTTCAAATCAGCATGGAAAACACAAGCAATATGAAGAAACACAAATTTCAGAGAAATCGAGACAATATAGCGGCTTACGAAACGGCCCTTTAAATACTAAAACTTATGGTAATACATATCAATATTCACGGGAGAAAAACGCCACACAACAATCACAAAGTTACAATGCCAATACCATTGGACTGAAAAACAATTCACTTCCACGTCAGACAATACAACAAATTCCGGTTGATGAATCTAACCGATGCCGAAAGAATCTGAGAAAGAAATCTATTTTCGTTAGGTTCTTCAGAAATTACTACTTCCGGTTTGTGACTAACACATATGCGAGATGGGTGATTCTTCTCGCACTGGTTGGTGTTATTGCTTTCTTCGGCTACGAGGCTACAATGATCGAACCTGACAAGGAGCTGGTGAGTTAAATAATTTTATTATAAGAGGAATTGTCCCTATGCTCTGCAAGCAACACTATCGCATGTATATTTAGCCCTTAACCTGTCGAATAAATTGGACGGAATATTGCAAACAACATAGATCCAGATCAGGTGTCTGATCAGGATCTTTGTTATTTGCTATTCATACATGTGTTTTAGGTCCATTATCCGAATAGCAAACGACTAGTGCTATGTGTTGTTTACAAAAGCCACGTTAGTCGTGATTGTCATGCTAAGGGTTAATATAAGTTTCGGGTATGACGTGTTTAGTTTAATGATATTTTATTGCTTATTTATATACAATACAATTATAAACATGGTAAATATATAAGCAAACTGATACAACTGAAATGCTATGCTTATACGTGCACAGTACACGAATAAAATCTAGAAGCAAATGGGTTGGGCAACACGTTTTACCAACATTAGCTAGTGCCCTCGCCAATGACGTGGTATGGCGTGTACTTGTAGAAACTTTATTATGCTACTACGAAATTTGAAATAACTAGGGAAACATTACCTTCTACAAGGTTCATACCTACTTATGTATTTAGAAAATAAGATATATCAAAGTACTGAGAGTGAAATCAAATACTCACGTTTCTAATATTATTTTGGTGCCGTCGTTTACAAAATGGCTAAAAATGACACTATCGAAGTAGGAACAATTCGAAAATGTTCGGGTTTTTTCCTAAGCTTATGATACGAATATAAGCATAATTAATACTACTTATATTATAAAACAATACATGTGTGCATTGGTTGGCCATATCAACGTTCCTGTCGGGACAATAGCGTATTGAAATAGCATGAACTATATTATGACAGGCCGTTAGTGTGACATCTTGGCGCTGCAGTTGTACACATACATTGCGTATTGAAATAGTATGAACTATAGTATGACAGGCCGTTAGTGTGACATCTTGGCGCTGCAGTTGTACACAGACATTGCGTATTGAAATAGTATGAACTATAGTATGACAGGCCGTTAGTGTGACATCTTGGCGCTGCAGTTGTACACAGACATTGCGTATTGAAATAGTATGAACTATAGTATGACAGGCCGTTAGTGTGACATCTTGGCGCTGCAGTTGTACACATACATTGCGTATTGAAATAGTATGAACTATAGTATGACAGGCCGTTAGTGTGACATCTTGGCGCTGCAGTTGTACACATACATTGCGTATTGAAATAGTATGAACTATAGTATGACAGGCCGTTAGTGTGACATCTTGGCGCTGCAGTTGTACACAGACATTGCGTATTGAAATAGTATGAACTATAGTATGACAGGCCGTTAGTGTGACATCTTAGCGCTGCAGTTGAACAGCGACATTGCGTATTGAAATAGTATAAACTATATTATGACAGGCCGTTAGTGTGAGATCTTGGCGCTGCAGTTGTACACATACATTGCGTATTGAAAGAGTATGAACTATATTATGACAGGCCGTTAGTGTGACATATTGGCGCTGCAGTTGTACACAGACATTGCGTATTGAAATAGTATGAACTATATTATGACAGGCCGTTAGTGTGACATCTTGGCGCTGCAGTTGTACACAGACATTGCGTATTGAAATAGTATGAACTATAGTATGACAGGCCGTTAGTGTGACATCTTGGCGCTGCAGTTGTACACATACATTGCGTATTGAACTAGTATGAACTATAGTATGACAGGCCGTTAGTGTGACATCTTGGCGCTGCAGTTGTACACAGACATTGCGTATTGAAATAGCATGAACTATAGTATGACAGGCCGTTAGTGTGACATCTTGGCGCTGCAGTTGTACACATACATTGCGTATTGAAATAGTATGAACTATAGTATGACAGGCCGTTAGTGTGACATCTTGGCGCTGCAGTTGTACACAGACATTGCGTATTGAAATAGTATGAACTATAGTATGACAGGCCGTTAGTGTGACATATTGGCGCTGCAGTTGTACAGCGACATTGCGTATTGAAATAGTATGAACTATATTATGACAGGCCGTTAGTGTGACATCTTAGCGCTGCAGTTGTACACAGACATTGCGTATTGAAATAGTATGAACTATAGTATGACAGGCCGTTAGTGTGACATCTTGGCGCTGCAGTTGTACACAGACATTGCGTATTGAAATAGTATGAACTATATTATGACAGGCCGTTAGTGTGACATTTTGGCGCTGCAGTTGTACACAGACATTGCGTATTGAAATAGTATGAACTATATTATGACAGGCCGGTAGTGTGACATCTTGGTGCTGTAGTTGTACAGAGACATTGCGTATTAAGAAATCCTTCAACAGTTTACGGGAAGTTCACTTTTACGGTTGATAACGCAACCGCTAAAACGAGAACTAATGTTATCAAACGATTTCACTACTAGTGTCGAATGATAATTTGATATTTGTATATTTGCATTCGACCATATTATGTATCTGGATAGGTAAGTTTATATAGACCAGTTGTTAGGACCGATATCCATGTATTGTACGTACGTATTTACTTGAGACATTATCATAAATTACACGCTTCAATTACAGCGGTAAAGTAATTAAATAACTTCATGAATGTATTTAATCTATGCAACGAACGCAAGCGCCGGTAGCCGAACGGTCTAAAGGCTTGATACTAAACTCAAATGAAATGAGCTAGTTCTCGTGGGTTCGAATCCTCACTGCTTAAAAATTGCGAAGTTCCAAAAATAGAAATAAAGATTTTTATTACGATGATATAGATATTTATTAATAAATTATTTCAGTTATATTCTTTATATTTTAAATCAATGTTTCCCGATTCCCATTTTGATGCTAGTATGTGTTTTATTTCTTATTTTTTATTTCTTATTTTTATGATATTTTATTTTTCTACAACACAACTTATACAATTTTACGAGCACCATGCAACATTACGATCCATCTTCGCTCGCTGTGTCAGTGGAGCTGCCACACTCATATGCCGAGTCAGTATCCTCTGTATCCGACCCATGTATGGTAATCACTACCTCAGTCGGCTTTTCTCCGGAGTAGTGATCTGATGCTTGCATCTTTTCAATCAATGAATGTTAATAAAATCGTGCAAAGCGAGAGTTCGTGCTATGTGTAGCATTTTTATAAAATCAAGAAATAATATAAATACAATTTTACCTTTTCGGGGATCGAACCTGGGACATCTACCGTCATAATTAGTGGCATTACCGCTGCGCCATCAATCGGATTTGATTAAAAGATCCAGTTAGAACGGCCTTATACTGATTGTAACTTCGTATATGACCTAAGGTCAGCCGAATATGCAGATGTCTCAAGTAAATGCGTACGTACAATATATATATATGATAAACGACCCACCTAAATGATCTTATGTGTACTTGGCTAATGTTTTCCCGCGATTTTCTTTATCTTTCCAGGACAGTACAAGCGCTTTAAAAATCATTTGTGAACAGTAAAAATTATATTCATATAATAGTACATGCATAATAATTTTCTTTCAGTTCAATATTTTGCCGGATGACCACCCATTCATGACTGCATATAGACATAAGCTGAACTCATTCGTGACTAGTTTTGATCAAGGCAACGTTTTGTTATCTGTCCATCTTATCTTGGGTGTAAAAGCCAATGATATCGACGCTTGTCACTTCTCCGACCCTGTGTGCACCGGACGACAAGGATGGGACCCGGATTTCAACCCTAATACAGTCGAAGCGCAAACGAAGCTAATGGTATGCTATATACGTTGTTAATCTGCATATACAACCAGAAATGGGCCTACAAGGGCTATGCTACGTTATTTAGAAACCAAAAGTATATAACGTGTAACTATAATGCATTTTGCAAACTGTTTCTGAAATACGTTAACCCTTTCCTTCATGGAGATTTAGGTTAATATACTATTATACCTCCATACAAATGACAGCCATTTAAACCCTTTCCTTCGTGGAGATTTAGGTTAATATACTATTATATCTCCATACAAATGACAGCCATTTAACCCTTTCCTTCATGGAGATTTAGGTTAATATACTATTATATCGCCATACAAATGACAGCCATTTAACCCTTTCCTTCATGGAGATTTAGGTTAATATAATATTATATCTCCATACAAATGACGGCCATTTAACCCTTTCCTTCATGGAGATTTAGGTTAATATACTATTATATCTCCATACAAACGACAGCCATTTAACCCTTTCCTTCATGGAGATTTATGTTAATATACTATTATATATCTCCATACAAATGACCGCCATTTAGCTATCATGCAGTGGATAAGTAGTCGCCATATCTATCCCACCTCCATAGATATTATTGGGACTACATAGAGATTTAGGTTAATATACTATTATATCTCCATACAAATGACAGCCATTTAGCTATCATGCAGTGGATAAGTAGTCGCCATATCTATCCCACCTCCATAGATATTACTGGGACTACATGAGATTCTGGCCTTTATTATGAGCATTGGTTTGACTATTACATTGTCAATGTATGTCGTATTGGTAATGGCGTCAAGAGGTGCTTCTATGAGGGAAAGGGTTAAGCATTATAATATGTATGTAACATGTATATGGTTATATTTATTATTATTACATATAACTAACACAGACGGATCTGTAGTACAGTGGTAACACGCTGGATTGGTAATCCAGGGATCGCAGGTTCGATCCCCCGTCTGACCCTAATACAATTAACAGTCTTTCAAATGGGACGTTAAACCGAAGTCTCATGTCGGTGCTATGTACCGTGCACGTTAAAGAACCAGAGGAGATTCTGGAATGGGGCTCTGTCTGTATCATTGCACTATCCTCCAAAACTCTAAAATGACTAATCTCTTCAGGAGGCGTCGCTCATATGGGCAACCGGTAGCGACGATAAATAAACGTATAACACATCATTGTTAAAAACATCTAGACATATCGAAATAACCATGCCTGTTACGTGGCAGCGTATCCTTGACCTACATGTCAGCAGATTTATCACTGACCTACATGTCAGCAGATTTAACCTTGACCTACATGTCAGCAGATTTATCCTTGACCTACATGTCAACATATTTATCCTTGACCTACATGTCAGCAGATTTATCCTTGACCTACATGTCAGCAGATTTATCCTTGACCTACATATCAGCAGATTTATCTTTGACCTACATGTCAGCAAATTTATCATTGACCTACATATCAGCAGATTTATCATTGACCTACATATCAGCAGATTTATCTTTGACCTACATGTCAGCAGATTTATCATTGACCAACATGTCAGCAGATTTAACCTTGACCAACTACTTGCTGATAATAATATGTCTATGCCCGAGAAATGCACTACTTTTGTTAGACATAGTATGATCCTATATCCCCGAAAGCGGATTGTGTTTCTAATGTACGGATCTTATTATTACGTTTATCTCGGCTGACATACTTTCTAAACTCCACCATTTTCAGCTTAGTCATACTGGAAGCTATGCGATGATGTCTTATGTCGGCACTGTCAGTTGTTGTCTATAATTTTTATTATTATTTAATTCTCTCCAAATGTCAATTAATTTATTCAATTTACTTTAATTGATGCAGTCGGAGTATACACCGATTTGGTGTTTGTCGCTATATTTTTTATTTAATCTATCTGTTTAATCTATCAACTGTTTCAAGTAGTAGTAATACTTGGAGACGAAACAACAGTGTAAAAGAGTAGAATATATGCCTGGCTAACTGTACTGTTTCGTACAGATATATCAGAAGCAACTATTAATTATACGGAACGTCTTGCAATTTCCCTTAAAGCAATACTACATCAGTGAAAACCCAAATTTATACATAATGTAATTTCCTATTATTTGGTATAATTGTTTTCCAAATATTTGCATCAAAAATTGAGTATTTAAACAAATAAACAAGCGTCGTATACGCGGTTTGTTGACATAACAAAATAATGTAAACAGGGTGGACATACATGCGTAATACAACCTGTGTATCCCGAATAACGAGATTTATGTGACATCTATGCATATTTATTGGTAGACTAATCTTAGTTAAATTTATTATCTCTAAGCGACAGTATCAAGCGTTTAGTATTGACTACACTGACAAAGAAATGTCAATTCAGGAGCGTGGATGACCGGTATATGACATCCTACTTTCACTTTTGAAAGGTTGTAGACCACAAACACACTGTTTATTGATTCAATGTTTGTGTTCGAATGTATTCGGAAGAATTTGTAGTAGCAATGCATTTATACGTGAACAATGCATTTTGTTGGCTTTTTGCGATGTAATGTCGCTTTAAGATAATTAAACGTGATAAAAATGGCCCAGGTTATTGGATGTTTAATAACATGTATTTACTAGATTCGACATACATACAATATATAACCGACACAATACATAAATCGGTAAAACTGTAGTCCAGTGGTAACACGCTGAACTGGTAATCCAGGGATCGCAGGTTCGATCCCCCCGTCTGACCATAATAAAGTTAACAGTCTTTCAGATGGGACGCTAAACCTAGGTCTCGTGTCGGTGCTTTACACCGTGCACGTAAAAGAACCAGAGGAGACTCTGGAATGGGGCTCTGTCTGTATCATTGCACTATCCTCCTAAAATCGAAAATGAAATCTTCATATCAGGAGACGTCGCTCATATGGGCAACCGGTAGCGACGATAAATAAAAACTGGCTGATGATGCAACACTATTGTTAGGTAAACTAAATTAAAAATAACAATAAAAACTATTACATATAAATATGTAATAGAAGGACGATTGAAAACTCACTCATAATACACACTCGGATAGTGTATTGAGTGAATGTACATACATTATAAAGTGCATAGTTTAGTAATTAAATGCAAAAATGTTGACAATAACATGAAATCTTGTCCAACATAATAGTATATATCACATCCCTGCTGATCATATGGGAACTATTGTTGCAGAATTTCAACTATGTAAATAGATTGACCTGGCCATTTCTGGATTCCAGCTCAAGCCTGTATTTCTATGCGCACACCAGTGAAAGTTTGGAACTAGTTCCCTGAAAACAATTGGACAATTGTAATACCTATAATACGAATACATAGCAGGAATTCTTATCACATAAATTCCCATTCGTCAAGAAAATTAGGTAATTAATAGTGTCGGTTGTTATATTTACAAATCATATACATTTACATATTACAGATTACTGTTTATGTATTGCATATGAAGTAATGCATCAGAACGTAAATAAAATGTTTAATATGTTTACGTAAGTCAAACATAAAATGTTTAATATGTTTACGTAAGTCAAACATAAAATGTTTAATATGTTTACGTAAGTCAAACATTAAATGTTTAATATGTTTACGTAGGTCAAACATAAAATGTTTAATATGTTTACGTAAGACAAACATAAAATGTTTAATATGTTTACGTAAGTCAAACATAAAATGTTAAATATGTTTACGTAAGTCAAACATTAAATGTTTAATATGTTTACGTAAGTCAAACATACACTTATCAACATTAATTTGTTTAAATTAATTAGTTTAAATTTTAATTAATATTCCACGTTTTGGATTTAAAGTAGCGAATATGTATACTGCACATTATGCATGTCGAAATGAATAAGTATGCATCCGAGCAAACATTGTACATCTTTCAGCAGAAACATTTGCCTTGTAGACATTCTTCATTAAAAATGTTATAATTATAGAATTCACACGAATTGTATTACTACGCGTCTGGAACACGCGTTTATTTCATTAGTCAAGTATTACTATTACAATTGCGAATGCAACATTGAACAGTTATGAAAAATATTTCTCATAATTAGTAAATAAAAACACATATTTGTATATTATATTACATAATATGTTAAGGAATTATGCAAACCATAATAAACACCAGTTGTATTTTTCATCATAGCAAAGCTCATACGACTCATAATTTCTATCATTTGCAAGCGTCAGCATTTGATTTGGTCTCCTCTATTTCAAATTAATGACCATTAGAGAGTACCCGTAATTGTCTCAATACAACAGCAACTTAATCTCCAGAACAGATAGACGGATTGAGACGATAATTTGCAGGAAATATATGCGCCATATAAATAGTTAAAATAATTCCGGTCGAAGCATAACTGCTGTGTGAGTGCACACGTGTGTAATAAATTTGTGAGGGAAAAAATGATGTAAAAGTCATTGCCAATTGTATTATGACGCTGACGTTTGGTATGGATATTGTAGTCACTGTGTTTACATGTATGGACATTCTATGAAGGTCAGTTTACAACATTGGATGTTATGGCTACCATACGTCCCCGTTGACTTTCTATAGGAAAATGTACTAGAACATAATATATATTGGTTACCAAATGAGCCATAGCATGTTGGTTATCCCTTCTTAGGGGTTCATTGTGATAAAATGTGTCATTTGTATACAAATATTAAGTTTATAATATAGGACAATGTATTTGAGCATAATATATATCGGTTACCAAATGAGCCATAGCATGTTGGTTGGGACGTCCCGTCTTATGAGTGGTTCATTGTGATAAAATTTGTCATTTTTTATACAAATATTAAGTTTATAATATCTATGTACAAATTCAGCGCATACTTGCCCACGAGCCCCAGGTGGTAACTCTTTTCTCAAATCTCAAACTAAGTCTGAAGCTTCTTATTAGTTCAGCTGAGACTAAATATCAGAATTAAATCACTCTGAGATTTGAGAACTAATTTTATAACCTCCGACCCGGGTTGTTGACTTTCCAAATCCCCTAGTTCATCAGTACTTTCAGCACTTTGTTTTACATTCCTAATTGTCTGCACGTATGCAACATTGTCTCTATATACTAGAGTGAACGTGCCTTTTAGTTGTAGTTATATTTGTTACTTAGGATGAATAAATATGACAGATCTGTGATCCAATGGTAACACGCTGGACTGGTTATCCAAGGATCGCAGGTTCGATCCCCATCTGACCCTAATATAAAAATAACAATCTTTCAGATGGGACGTTAAACCGAGGTCTCGTGTTGGTGCTTTACACCGTGAACGTAAAAGAACCAGAGGAGACTCTGGAATGGGTCTCTCTCTGTATCATGCACTATTCTCAAACAATCTAAAATGACTATTCTCTTCAGGAAGTGTCGCTCATATGGGCAACCGGTAGCGACGGTAAATAAACGTAAAATACAAACATACATATGATATATATGTTACCGTGTAGATATTATCAAATTACATCGGTTTTATTGAGCATGGATGACAAAAAAACCATAAAGTCAGTCAAACGTAATAACTTAAACTCAAGATTAAACAGTGATATTATGTATATATAACCCGGATAAATGCCATCATTTTACCACTTCTATGTGTAATGATATTCACCTTTTCCACCACATTTAGTTCAGCCGAAGCAAGCATATATTCAACACAAACGTGGATTATCAATAGCGTTGCCAAACATATTTTCGTACTGTCAAAAGATATGCAACAAAAGTATATGCAGCATCTACCATTATCTACATCATCAAACACTTCTCTTTAGGTCTTGGGTTTATTATCGATAATTATGTGCATTTATACACAGAGCAATATACCGTAGGATGCATTGTGGGTATATCGCGGTACTAGCTATTTAAAACCAAACTACAGATATACTATTATGTACCTGAATATAAAACTCATTTTGCATCAACTTATGACTTCTCCACTTCAACATTACAAATACACAAAGAAGAAATACTATTGCGAATCACTTGTGTTTATCATGTTTTTGGCGCCATCGTGTCAACAGTTACGTAGTCACTAGTTCCGAGTATACCGCGGCAAATGCCCGAGACCCTGATTTGGGTGTTTATACAAAGGTAGTCATAATACAATTATGTGAGTATTTGATAGAGACCTTACTCTGTATAATATGTAAGTCTAGCAGTAAATTTGTCATTTTAAATAAAACATGAATATCTTTTTAATCTGCCACCAGAAAACAACAAACAGCCTTAGGCCCACGATGGGCCTACTTTTTATGAATAATAAAATGCGGAAATCTGGCTATATCACCACATGTCAATAGATGTACATCACGGAAGAAAGTTCCATATATATGAACATCAACTTGTTTTTAATAAAAATACTAAATTGGGGGGGGGGGCTGTTTTGAAAAATAATCATTCAATAGAAAAAGCGCGTCTCGGACCTTAAAATTATGCCCATATTTGGTAATACGGGAATTACGTAGTAACCTAAACACGTGACCAAAACAGCTTCATTCATAAATACCAGGTAGCAGACCGCCATTTTACAAAGTTGGAATGAACATAAATATATATTATGGACATTTGGAGCATTTTATCAGATAAAGGGGTGGGGTAATTTTGCATAGATCTTGATATTCAGGTAAGCATCTTGCATCAGTAATTTTCGAACCACTTACGTTGACAGTTTATGATTTCTTGTTTATCAACACATGCTTACCTTTCTGGGTCAACACTGATCCAATGGAAAGAATGATAGGTGGCGTTATTTTACCTCGTTCTGAAAAAATGTGGATGCCGCGGTATGTTACGACCAGCGGTATGTTAAGACACGACTATAATTAGTAGTTTAAGTATAACACGCACGCAAGCACACACGCAAGCACTCTCTCTCTCTCTTTCTCTCTCTCTCTCTCTCTCTGTCTCTCTGTTTCTTTTTTCTATGTCTCTTTCTCTCCCTCTCTCTGTGTCTCTTTCTCTCCCTCCCTCTCTCTCTCTCTCGCTCTCTCTCTATATATCTCTTTATCTATCTCTCGTTCTCTCTCGCTCTCTCTCTCACTCATTCATCAATAACAAATTATTCATATACCCATTCACCCATTCACCCATCCACCTATCCAAACATACCCACTGTCTATTTCCATCCCACATTTCGTCATCCTCTCCCGCCTGACATTCCACCAGCCACGCCCCATTTAGAGCAAAACTAATTGAAACAACGATAAACAAATGAGTAACAACTCCAAAAATGAGGTTCACTAAACAGTAATAGCAACTATGTGTAAAGGAGCATGTTGTTCGTGTTTGCAGGACTTGTGTGAGACATTGCGGACACTTCCGGATACGGAGGCGGATGAACTACATATACAGCGAAATCCCAACACAGGGGAATATAATGTTAAGTGTTTCATGGACAATCTACAGGCGTTCTTGCAGGTAACGTGCAACATTTGCCTCACGAACGAGTGTAAGTGAATTCGAATCGCTGCAGAGCCGACAGTGATAGGTCCCTGGGCCAGACACTTTGATGGAATGGTATTGGATCCAGCCTATGCTTGACATAACAATACACATACACAGTTATGCAGGAAATCAGAAACATGTATATTTGCCCACATTAAACGGTATTAGCAATACAAAACAAGTCTCTAGGTGGCATGTATCTTATTGAACTGCATTCGTTGATCAATTCGTGTTCATTCCCAACTGCAGATGCATTGTCAGTTTCGTTGATCAATTCGTGTTCATTCCCAACTGCAGATGCAATGTCAGTTTCGTTGAACAATTCGTGTGCATTGCCAACTGCAGCTGCATTGTCGGTTTCGTTGATCAATTCGTGTGCATTGCAAACTGCAGCTGCATTGTCGGTTTCGTTGATCAATTCGTGTTCATTCCCAACTGTAGATGCATTGTCAGTTTCAATGATCAATTCGTGTTCATTCCCAACTGCAGATGCAATGTCAGTTTCAATGATCAATGTGTGTTCATTCCCAACTGCAGATGCAATGTCAGTTTCGTTGATCAATTTGTGTTCATTGCCAACTACACATGCATTGTCAGTTTCAATGATCAATTCATGTTCATTCCCAACTGTAGATGCATTGTCGGTTTCGCTGATCAATTCGTGTTCATTCCCAACTACAGATGCAATGTCAGTTTCGTTGATCAATTCGTGTTCATTCCCAACTACAGATGCAATGTCAGTTTCGCTGATCAATTCGTGTTCATTCCCAACTACAGATGCATTGTCGGTTTCGATGATCAATTCCTGTTCATTGCCAACTGCAGATGCAATGACAGTTTCGTTGATCAATCCGTGTTCATTCCCAACTACAGATGCATTGTCAGTTTCAATGATCAATTCGTGTTCATTGCCAACTGCAGATGCAATGTCAGTTTCGTTGATCAATTCGTGTTCATTCCCAACTGTAGATGCATTGTCGGTTTCGTTGATCAAATCGTGTTCATTCTCAACTGCAGATGCAATGTCAGTTTTGTTGATCAATTCGTGTTCATTCCCAAATGCAGATGCACTGTCGGTTTCGTTGATCAATTCGTGTTCAGTCCCAACTGCAGATGCAATGTCAGTTTCGTTGATCAATCCGTGTTCATTCCCAACTACAGATGCATTTTCAGTTCCAATGGTAAATTCATGTTAATTCCCAACTGCAGATGCATTGTGAGTTTCGTTGATCAATTCGTGTTCGTTGCCAACTGCAGATGCAATGTCAGTTTCGTTGATCAATTCATGTTCATTGCCAACTGCAGATGCAATGTCAGTTTCGTTTATCAATTCGTGTGCATTCCCAACTACAGATGCATTGTCAGTTTCAATGATCAATTCGTGTTCATTGCCAACTGCAGATGCAATGTCAGTTTCGTTGATCAATCCGTGTTCATTCCCAACTACAGATGCATTGTCAGTTTCAATGATCAATTCGTGTTCATTGCCAACTGCAGATGCAATGTCAGTTTTGTTGATGAATTCGTGTTCATTCCCAACTGCAGATGCACTGTCGGTTTCGTTGATCAATTCGTGTTCAGTCCCAACTGCAGATACAATGTCAGTTTCGTTGATCAATCCGTGTTCATTCCCAACTACAGATGCATTTTCAGTTCCAATGGTAAATTCATGTTAATTCCCAACTGCAGATGCATTGTGAGTTTCGTTGATCAATTCGTGTTCATTGCCAACTGCAGATGCAATGTCAGTTTTGTTGATCAATTCGTGTTCATTCCCAACTGCAGATGCATTGTGAGTTTCGTTGATCAATTCGTGTTCGTTGCCAACTGCAGATGCAATGTCAGTTTCGTTGATCAATTCATGTTCATTGCCAACTGCAGATGCAATGTCAGTTTCGTTGATCAATTCGTGTGCATTCCCAACTACAGATGCATTGTCAGTTTCAATGATCAATTCGTGTTCATTCCCAACTACAGATGCATTGTCAGTTTCAATGATCAATTCGTGTTCATTGCCAACTGCAGATGCATTGTCGGTTTCGTTGATCAATTCGTGTTCATTCCCAACTACAGATGCAATGTCAGTTTCGTTGATCAATTCGTGTTCATTCCCAACTTCAGATACACTGTCGGTTTCGTTGATCAATTCGTGTTCAGTCCCAACTGCTGATGCAATGTCAGTTTCGTTGATCAATTCGTGTTAATTCCCAACTGCAGATGCAATGTCACTTTCGTTGATCAATCCGTGTTCATTCCCAACTACAGATGCATTGTCAGTTCCAATGGTAAATTCATGTTAATTCCCAACTGCAGATGCATTGTGAGTTTCGTTGATCAATTCGTGTTCGTTGCCAACTGCAGATACAATGTCAGTTTCGTTGATCAATTCATGTTCATTGCCAACTGCAGATGCAATGTCAGTTTCGTTGATCAATTCGTGTGCATTCCCAACTACAGATGCACTGTCAGTTTTGTTGATCAATCCGTGTTCATTCCCAACTACAGATGCATTGTCAGTTTCAATGGTCAATTCGTGTTCATTCCCAACTACAGATGCATTGTCAGTTTCAATGATCAATTCGTGTTCATTCCCAACTACAGATGCATTGTCAGTTTCAATGATCAATTCGTGTTCATTCCCAACTACAGATGCATTGTCAGTTTCAATGATCAATTCGTGTTCATTCCCAACTACAGATGCATTGTCAGTTTCAATGATCAATTCGTGTTCATTCCCAACTACAGATGCATTGTCAGTTTCAATGATCAATTCGTGTTCATTCCCAACTACAGATGCATTGTCAGTTTCAATGATCAATTCGTGTTCATTCCCAACTACAGATGCATTGTCAGTTTCAATGATCAATTCGTGTTCATTCCCAACTACAGATGCATTGTCAGTTTCAATGATCAATTCGTGTTCATTCCCAACTGTAGATGCATTGTCGGTTTCGTTGACCAATTCGTGTTCATTCCCAACTACAGATGCATTGTCAGTTTCGTTGATCGATCCGTGTTCATTCCCAACTACAGATGCATTGTCAGTTCCAATGGTCAATTCGTGTTCATTCCCAACTGCAGATGCATTGTCAGTTTCGTTGATCAATTCGTGTTCATTCCCAACTACAGATGCATTGTCAGTTTCAATGACCAATTCGTGTTCATTCCCAACTACAGATGCATTGTCAGTTTCAATGATCAATTCGTGTTCATTCCCAACTGCAGATGCAATGTCAGCTTCGTTGATAAATTCGTGTTCATTCCCAACTACAGATGCATTGTCAGTTTCAATGATCAATTCGTGTTCATTCCCAACTGCAGATGCATTGTCAGTTTCGTTGATCAATTCGTGTTCATTCCCAACTACAGATGCATTGTCAGTTTCAATGATCAATTCATGTTCATTCCCAACTGTAGATGCATTGTTGGTTTCGTTGATCAATTCGTGTTCATTCCCAAATACAGATGCATTGTCAGTTTCGTTGATCAATTAGTGTTCATTCCCAACTGCAGATGTATTGTCAGTTTCAATGATCAATTCGTGTTCATTGCTAACTGCAGAATCATTGTCAGTTTCGTTGATCAATTTGTGTTCATTGCCAACTGCAGCTGCATTGTCAGTTTCAATGATCAATTTGTGTACATTGTCAACTGCAGATGCAATGTCAGTTTCGTTGATCAATTCGTGTTCATTGCCAACTGCAGATGCATTGTCAGTTTTAATTATCAATTTGTGTTCATTGCCAACTGCAGATGCAATGTCAGTTTCGTTGATCAATTTGTGTTCATTGCCAACTACAGATGCATTGTCAGTTTCAATGATCAATTCGTGTTCATTGCCAACTGCAGATGCAATGTCAGTTTCGTTGATCAATTCGTGTTCATTCCCAACTGTAGATGCATTGTCGGTTTCGTTGATCAAATCGTGTTCATTCTCAACTGCAGATGCAATGTCAGTTTTGTTGATCAATTCGTGTTCATTCCCAAATGCAGATGCATTGTCAGTTTCAATGATCAATTCGTGTTCATTCCCAACTGCAGATGCATTGTCAGTTTCGTTGATCAATTCGTGTTCATTCCCAACTACAGATGCATTGTCAGTTTCAATGGTCAATTCGTGTTCATTCCCAACTACAGATGCATTGTCAGTTTCAATGATCAATTCGTGTTCATTCCCAACTACAGATGCATTGTCAGTTTCAATGATCAATTCGTGTTCATTCCCAACTACAGATGCATTGTCAGTTTCAATGATCAATTCGTGTTCATTCCCAACTGCAGATGCAATGTCAGCTTCGTTGATAAATTCGTGTTCATTCCCAACTACAGATGCATTGTCAGTTTCAATGATCAATTCGTGTTCATTCCCAACTGCAGATGCATTGTCAGTTTCGTTGATCAATTCGTGTTCATTCCCAACTACAGATGCATTGTCAGTTTCAATGATCAATTCATGTTCATTCCCAACTGTAGATGCATTGTTGGTTTCGTTGATCAATTCGTGTTCATTCCCAAATACAGATGCATTGTCAGTTTCGTTGATCAATTAGTGTTCATTCCCAACTGCAGATGTATTGTCAGTTTCAATGATCAATTCGTGTTCATTGCTAACTGCAGAATCATTGTCAGTTTCGTTGATCAATTTGTGTTCATTGCCAACTGCAGCTGCATTGTCAGTTTCAATGATCAATTTGTGTACATTGTCAACTGCAGATGCAATGTCAGTTTCGTTGATCAATTCGTGTTCATTGCCAACTGCAGATGCATTGTCAGTTTTAATTATCAATTTGTGTTCATTGCCAACTGCAGATGCAATGTCAGTTTCGTTGATCAATTTGTGTTCATTGCCAACTACAGATGCATTGTCAGTTTCAATGATCAATTCGTGTTCATTCCCAACTACAGATGCATTGTCAGTTTCAATGATCAATTCGTGTTCATTCCCAACTACAGATGCATTGTCAGTTTCAATGATCAATTCGTGTTCATTCCCAACTACAGATGCATTGTCAGTTTCAATGATCAATTCGTGTTCATTCCCAACTACAGATGCATTGTCAGTTTCAATGATCAATTCGTGTTCATTCCCAACTACAGATGCATTGTCAGTTTCAATGATCAATTCGTGTTCATTCCCAACTACAGATGCATTGTCAGTTTCAATGATCAATTCGTGTTCATTCCCAACTACAGATGCATTGTCAGTTTCAATGATCAATTCGTGTTCATTCCCAACTACAGATGCATTGTCAGTTTCAATGATCAATTCGTGTTCATTCCCAACTACAGATGCATTGTCAGTTTCAATGATCAATTCGTGTTCATTCCCAACTACAGATGCATTGTCAGTTTCAATGATCAATTCGTGTTCATTCCCAACTGTAGATGCATTGTCGATTTCATTGATCAATTCGTGTTCATTCCCAACTGCAGATGCAATGTCAGTTTCATTGATCAATTCGTGTTCATTCCCAACTGCAGATGCATTGTCGGTTTCGTTGATCAATTCGTGTTTATTCCCAACTGCAGATGCAATGTCAGTTTCGTTGATCAATTCCAGTTCATTCCCAACTGCAGATGCATTGTCAATTTCGTTGATCAATTCGTGTTCATTCCCCAACTGTAGATGCATTGTCGGTTTCGTTGACCAATTCATGTTCATTCCCAACTACAGATGCATTGTCAGTTTCGTTGATCGATCCGTGTTCATTCCCAACTACAGATGCATTGTCAGTTCCAATGGTCAATTCGTGTTCATTCCCAACTGCAGATGCATTGTCAGTTTCGTTGATCAATTCGTGTTCATTCCCAACTACAGATGCATTGTCAGTTTCAATGACCAATTCGTGTTCATTCCCAACTACAGATGCATTGTCAGTTTCAATGATCAATTCGTGTTCATTCCCAACTGCAGATGCAATGTCAGCTTCGTTGATAAATTCGTGTTCATTCCCAACTACAGATGCATTGTCAGTTTCAATGATCAATTCGTGTTCATTCCCCAACTGTAGATGCATTGTCGGTTTCGTTGACCAATTCATGTTCATTCCCAACTACAGATGCATTGTCAGTTTCGTTGATCGATCCGTGTTCATTCCCAACTACAGATGCATTGTCAGTTCCAATGGTCAATTCGTGTTCATTCCCAACTGCAGATGCATTGTCAGTTTCGTTGATCAATTCGTGTTCATTCCCAACTACAGATGCATTGTCAGTTTCAATGACCAATTCGTGTTCATTCCCAACTACAGATGCATTGTCAGTTTCAATGATCAATTCGTGTTCATTCCCAACTGCAGATGCAATGTCAGCTTCGTTGATAAATTCGTGTTCATTCCCAACTACAGATGCATTGTCAGTTTCAATGATCAATTCGTGTTCATTCCCAACTGCAGATGCATTGTCAGTTTCGTTGATCAATTCGTGTTCATTCCCAACTACAGATGCATTGTCAGTTTCAATGATCAATTCATGTTCATTCCCAACTGTAGATGCATTGTTGGTTTCGTTGATCAATTCGTGTTCATTCCCAAATACAGATGCATTGTCAGTTTCGTTGATCAATTAGTGTTCATTCCCAACTGCAGATGTATTGTCAGTTTCAATGATCAATTCGTGTTCATTGCTAACTGCAGAATCATTGTCAGTTTCGTTGATCAATTTGTGTTCATTGCCAACTGCAGCTGCATTGTCAGTTTCAATGATCAATTTGTGTACATTGTCAACTGCAGATGCAATGTCAGTTTCGTTGATCAATTCGTGTTCATTGCCAACTGCAGATGCATTGTCAGTTTTAATTATCAATTTGTGTTCATTGCCAACTGCAGATGCAATGTCAGTTTCGTTGATCAATTTGTGTTCATTGCCAACTACAGATGCATTGTCAGTTTCAATGATCAATTCGTGTTCATTGCCAACTGCAGATGCAATGTCAGTTTCGTTGATCAATTCGTGTTCATTCCCAACTGTAGATGCATTGTCGGTTTCGTTGATCAAATCGTGTTCATTCTCAACTGCAGATGCAATGTCAGTTTTGTTGATCAATTCGTGTTCATTCCCAAATGCAGATGCATTGTCAGTTTCAATGATCAATTCGTGTTCATTCCCAACTGCAGACGCATTGTCAGTTTCGTTGATCAATTCGTGTTCATTCCCAAATACAGATGCATTGTCAGTTTCGTTGATCAATTAGTGTTCATTCCCAACTGCAGATGTATTGTCAGTTTCAATGATCAATTCGTGTTCATTGCTAACTGCAGAATCATTGTCAGTTTCGTTGATCAATTTGTGTTCATTGCCAACTGCAGCTGCATTGTCAGTTTCAATGATCAATTTGTGTACATTGTCAACTGCAGATGCAATGTCAGTTTCGATGATCAATTCCTGTTCATTGCCAACTGCAGATGCAATGACAGTTTCGTTGATCAATCCGTGTTCATTCCCAACTACAGATGCATTGTCAGTTTCAATGATCTATTCGTGTTCATTCCCAACTGCAGATGCATTGTCGGTGTATTGATCAATTCGTGTTCATTCCAAACTGCAGATACAAAGTCAGTTTCGTTGATCAATTCGTGTTCATTCCCAACTACAGATGCATTGTTAGTTCCAATGGTCAATTCGTGTTCATTCCAAACTGCAGATGCATTGTCAGTTTCGTTGATCAATTCGTGTTCATTGCCAACTGCAGAATCATTGTCAGTTTCGTTGATCAATTTGTGTTCATTGCCAACTGCAGCTGCATTGTCAGTTTCAATGATCAATTCATGTTCATTGCCAACTGCAGATGCATTGTCAGTTTCAATGATCAATTTGTGTACATTGTCAACTGCAGATGCAATGTCAGCTTCGTTGATCAATTCGTGTTCATTGCCAACTGCAGATGCATTGTCAGTTTTAATTATCAATTCGTGTTCATTCCCAACTGCAGATGCATTGTCAGTTTCAATGATCAATTCGTGTTCATTCCCAACTGCAGATGCAATGTCAGTTTCGCTGATCGATCCGTGTTCATTCCCAACTACAGATGCATTGTCAGTTCCAATGGTCAATTCGTGTTCATTCCCAACTACAGATGCATTGTCAGTTTCAATGATCAATTTGTGTTCATTCCCAACTGCAGATGCAATGTCAGTTTCGTTGATCAATTCGTGTTCATTCCCAACTACAGATGCATTGTCAGTTTCAATGACCAATTCGTGTTCATTCCCAACTACAGATGCATTGTCAGTTTCAATGATCAATTCGTGTTCATTCCCAACTGCAGATGCAATGTCAGCTTCGTTGATCAATTCGTGTTCATTCCCAACTACAGATGCATTGTCAGTTTCAATGATCAATTCGTGTTCATTCCCAACTGCAGATGCAATGTCAGCTTCGTTGATCAATTCGTGTTCATTGCCAACTGCAGCTGCATTGTCAGTTTCAATGATCAATTCATGTTCATTGCCAACTGCAGATGCATTGTCAGTTTCAATGATCAATTCGTGTTCATTCCCAACTGCAGATGCAATGTCAGTTTCGTTGATCAATTCGTGTTCATTGCCAACTGCAGATGCATTGTCAGTTTTAATTATCAATTCGTGTTCATTCCCAACTGCAGATGCATTGTCAGTTTCAATGATCAATTCGTGTTCATTCCCAACTGCAGATGCAATGTCAGTTTCGCTGATCGATCCGTGTTCATTCCCAACTACAGATGCATTGTCAGTTCCAATGGTCAATTCGTGTTCATTCCCAACTACAGATGCATTGTCAGTTCCAATGGTCAATTCGTGTTCATTCCCAACTACAGATGCATTGTCAGTTTCAATGATCAATTTGTGTTCATTCCCAACTGCAGATACAATGTCAGTTTCGTTGATCAATTCGTGTTCATTCCCAACTACAGATGCATTGTCAGTTTCAATGACCAATTCGTGTTCATTCCCAACTACAGATGCATTGTCAGTTTCAATGATCAATTCGTGTTCATTCCCAACTGCAGATGCAATGTCAGCTTCGTTGATAAATTCGTGTTCATTCCCAACTACAGATGCATTGTCAGTTTCAATGATCAATTCGTGTTCATTCCCAACTGCAGATGCAATGTCAGCTTCGTTGATCAATTCGTGTTCATTCCCAACTACAGATGCATTGTCAGTTTCAATGATCAATTCGTGTTCATTCCCAACTGCAGATTCATTGTCGGTTTCGTTGATCAATTCGTGTTCATTCCCAAATACAGATGCATTGTCAGTTTCGTTGATCAATTAGTGGTCATTCCCAACTGCAGATGTATTGTCAGTTTTAATGATCAATTCGTGTTCATTCCCAACTGTAGATGCATTGTCGGTTTCGTTGATCAATTCGTGTTCATTCCCAACTACAGATGCAATGTCAGTTTCGTTGATCAATTCGTGTTCACTCCCAACTGCAGATGCATTATCAGTTTCAATGATCAATTCGTGTTCATTCCAAACTGCAGATGCATTGTCAGTTTCAATGATCAATTTGTGTACATTGCCAACTGCAGATGCAATGTCAGTTTCTTTGATCAATTTGTTTTCATTGCCAATTGTAGCTGCATTGTCAGTTTCGTTGATCAATCCGTGTTCATTCCCAACTACAGATGCATTGTCAGTTTCAATGGTCAATTCCTGTTCATTCCCAACTACAGATGCATTGTCAGTTTCAATGATCAATTTGTGTTCATTCCCAACTGCAGATGCAATGTCAGTTTCGTTGATCAATTCGTGTTCATTCCCAACTACAGATGTATTGTCAGTTTCAATGACCAATTCGTGTTCATTCCCAACTACAGATGCATTGTCAGCTTCGTTGATCAATTCGTGTTCATTCCCAACTACAGATGCATTGTCAGTTTCAATAATCAATTCGTGTTCATTCTCAACTGCAGATGCATTGTCAGTTTCGTTGATCAATTCGTGTTCATTCCCAACTGTAGATGCATTGTCGGTTTCGTTGATCAATTCGTGTTCATTCCCAACTACAGATGCATTGTCAGTTTCGCTGATCGATCCGTGTTCATTCCCAACTACAGATGCATTGTCAGCTCCAATGGTCAATTCGTGTTCATTCCCAACTACAGATGCATTGTCAGTTCCAATGGTCAATTCGTGTTCATTCCCAAATGCAGATGCATTGTCAGTTTCAATGATCAATTCGTGTTCATTCCAAACTGCAGATGCATTGTCAGTTTCAATGATCAATTTGTGTACATTGCCAACTGCAGATGCAATGTCAGTTTCTTTGATCAATTTGTTTTCATTGCCAATTGTAGCTGCATTGTCAGTTTCGTTGATCAATCCGTGTTTATTCCCAACTACAGATGCATTGTCGGTTTCGTTGATCAATTCGTGTTCATTCCCAAATGTTATAAATTACTCTAATTAACTTTTATAAACACGTACGTATCTTTTCAGGAAGAATCACAGCTTACTGGCATTGACTGCAGCTTGTCGTTTAGTATAGTATTAACTTTTATTAACACGTACGTATCTTTTCAGGAAGAATCACAGCTTACTGGTGTTGACTGTAGTTTGCCGTTTACCCGTGAAAAGATGCTCAACTTCACTGCAGCGAGGCCCGAATTCTACAATGTCAGTGTTTTCACCCCAGACTTCAACAATTACCTAGAAGTAAGAACGAACGAACAATATAGTTTTCTTTATAATCGCCTCCGCCAAGGCATTTGGCCGACTGGTTTCTCTAAGTATATTACGTTGTCATCTAAGTTGCTTATGTTGACAACTGAAAAGGTATCTTTTTCTCAGGGTGACAAATCCTGTATCCTCTCTTTCAAAGGGATCAATTTTAGGGTCACATCCTCCACGATTTGTCAGCTCACAGCAGCACTAATGGTTCCGGTTTCTTCACTGGAACATCAAGAAGTCAGCGTCCCGCCGTTTTCCTTGAAGGAGAACCGTCCCCTTGAAGGAGACGGCTAATAAAACAAGCTCTCTGCCGCCGCCAGCACCGAGCATTGCTGTCTTGCCAAGTAATTTAGTAGTATGTTTATACTCGTATAGAATCACGCGACTTCTTCTGGCCCGATGGCGCGGCTTCCGCCAGCGAAATCCTTGACCCATATTCCTGCTGTGAGCTGTGCCTAAGTCACGACGAGCAGGTTGTGGAGGAGAGACCTGGCTAGAAGTAAGAAACATAGAACTAAACTACATATAAATTATTCACATCAATAAATACGCTTATCATCTCTAGTATTCTGGGGTTATATTCACTTCCTTTGTGTGTACTTGCTGGTGCAATGTATGATTCCTGTGACAGTTTTGCTGTTGATGTACACAAATCCAACAAGTGTGTGTTTTCACAACATTTTCAATTAACAATTGGGAATATGTAAATAGGTTGATGCGCCAGAGTTCTGCATTCTTGTCGATCCTATTCTTAGAACATTTATCATAATAAAATGTTAGTCCCGAATACATGCAAACTCCTCAAACATTTGTAACATTTATGAATAGTACTTATTAGCTAAATGAATCAGACAAAAAACGTTACATAACACACTTTGTGTGTTTTACATTTATTTATCGTTGCTACAGGTTGCCCATATGAGCGACGCCTCCTGAAGAGATTGGTCATTTTAGATGTTTGGAGGATAGTGCAAAGACAGAGACCCATTACAGACTCTCATCTGGTTCATTTACGTGTACGGTGTAAAACACCGACACGAGACCTCGGTTTAAAGTCCCATCTGAAAGACTGTTAATTTTGTTAGCATCCGAATGAAGACCGAACCTGCGATCCCTGGTTACCATTCCAGCGTGTTAACCACTACATATCGTCTGTAAATAGCACACATCTTCACCTTACTGTGCACATATTGGATCCATTCTTTTAGGATAGGGCCAAAATTAAATATTTCCAATACCCTGTGTATAAAATGCAGATGGTCGAACGCTTTACAAAATCGACAAAGAATGAAATCCAAGGTGCATTCTTGTCTTCAGCATAGTCTATAGTACCATGCAGTAACCATCTAGCTATCCTATATCCTGACTAGAGACTGTTTACTTATTTACTTTATACACATTTATTTTAGCTGGATTGCGAAACAAGTTCTTTCAACTTATATTAATCACTCTCGAGACATCATTCCTGATGGAATCCATCGCCACGAGGGATAGAGCAGAGGCAATGTGGAATTTAAATGCCATGCCTAAGGGCACACTTGTAAAGGCTACGGCTGGGTTCGTACTACTGGCCTTTCGCGCATGAGGCGAACGCGCACCCACTGCGTTATCACGACTTCCGCTTTGTAACTTTTCTCTCTTGTTGTAATTCCATTTATCATTATAAAAATCTTCTAATTCTGTTTTTTTGTTTAAATCTCTTTATCGGATAATCTATTCTCTATTTCTTCAATTTCATGTCTAATGTATTCGAATTTGTTTTTAGTTATTTTATATTGGTAACTTGCACATTTAGTTTAAATGAATTTTTCATAAAAGGGAAGTACATTTTATATGACCTTAGCGGAGTTTTCTAAAACGGAGGTAGGCGGTTAAATTATGGGTCTAAGTAAAAAGCATACAATAAGTGGACCTTATAATATGTGACATACTGTACCAGACACATGCTATATGGCTACATTACACATCAGAACAAATTACCTATTAAATAAAAATTATTCACAAATGTACACGATTTGTGTTTATTTTTAGATTCCCATTTCGTACTGGCTGTCCAACCGTTTCAGTGGAGCATACACGGAGGATTTCTACACCTTTGACAATCTCATCGGAGAGGAGATAGGACCATTTAGTACAAACGTAACGACCAATGCAGGTACCTAATATGCCTATACAGTCATATGCTTCAATTTATGCTCGATCCTCATCAAACAATTCCTTATAGAAGATGGTAATTTATATAAAATCGTCTAATATTTATATACTATAATACCCGTGCATTTTATTCCTACGAACTCCATTATGTTACGTAGTTTGACAGTTGTTATTTGCGTTAGAGCTGCGTATAACTCAGCATATTGTTATCGATAGATATCATGTACGGTAACGACTTGAAGTTTGTGACGATCTCCGTGGGTACAACATTACAGGCCATGCTTCTCGGCTACGTGGAAGGAGATCCTATCATGGCTAACTGGGAACAATTCGTGAACAAACAGGTAATTCTTTCATTATACTGCTTACTTCTTTTGTCTTTTTAATTAGGTTTATTTATAGGCGTTCTCTACAGTTTTGTAAAAAAATGTTTACAATAATAGAATTTGTTCATACTTGGGAAAAAGTATTCAACAATAGATCACGTATTTACCTTGAACTTTTTATTAAATCTTCTACAAACCCAGAAACGTCAACTTTTTGTTGCCTATATAGATTTTTCCTGCGCTTTTGATAACTTGCCAAGGGCTCAGTTATTTCATAAACTAATAGAAAATGGTATAGATGGACATTTTCTGAGAATAGTTCGCAATATGTACGATAATGACAAGTCTTGTATTCAGTTAAAGGGAACCTTTTCTCCCATGTTTGCGTGTGACTGTGGGGTGCGTCAGGGAAACATCTCTCACCCCTTTTATTTTCTCTTTTCTTTTGTGTTTTTAAATAGGTTTATTTAGTTTAGTTTAATCATATTTTATTGCATTCTTTATATTCAATGTACAATACAACTCAAATCTACAAACATGTTATGGATGAATTAAATAAGATATATGGTACAAACATTATTAGTATGTATATATATGGAGAAGCAAAAGGGTTGGGCCACAAGTTTTAATAACATTAGTTTCGGCCCGCCCCAACATACTAGTTTGTAATTAACAAAGAGACTGGATATAGTATAAGAGCATTGCAATTAGGATACTAATGTTTGATTACAATTAAGGGGGTAATAATGGATATGAAAAAAAGTACCAAAAAAAAAGAGAAAAGCATTAGGAAATGCAATTCGCAACTACTACACATTCCCAGTGCCACACACCGTACAATGTCCCCAGCCAGCCAAACCCGCAGCCTCACCCAGGCAAACATCTTATCAAGAGAACAGCATAACATTATAATATAGTTAGGTATGTCTTTGCATGTTTATTTAAAGACGTCCTCTACAGTTTTGCAAAAAAAGCTTACAATAATAGAATTTGTTCATACTTGGTACTATGTATTACTAACCAAAATATGAAATAAAATTGATATGCTAATGACTTCGTTTTTGTTTTTAAAAACATTTTTATAACATGCCTATTTTCCTTTTCGGCCAATAATTTCTCATTTTGGCGACAAAGGTAAAATAAAACAATATTTGCAATTATTATGTGTGTATTGATATATACTAATATGTTACATATGACTATTAATCATAATTGCATGTAACTACAAACATAAAATATGCATATTTAGAATACAATAATCCTAAATCATGAATTTTCTATGTTCGAGTACATGATTTTGGTGAGATTTTTTGTATTATTCATATAATATTTAGGATATAATTTCAAATATTTCCCCCCCCCCACAATAATATAATTTCTTCAAATGTTGTATATCATTAGTTCAATGCATGACTACGTAAAACATTAAATAAAATTGGTATGCTAACGACTTTATTTATGAATTAATTTGTAACATGCCAATTTACTCACTTTATCTTTAAAACTATTGGACATCTATGTATCTCGTCAGTAAGCTTACACCAGGCATATTATTATATAAAAATGACATTTACAACATTATAGAAGATCTAATTATGTTCATGTGTATTCATTAACATCATTGTTGACACAGGAAATAAATAACGTAATGTAAGGGAGGTAATTTATCTATCATAAAAATGAAAAATGCAAATATTGTGATAATATTTAAACCTAAGCACCATATATAATAACACTGATTAATTAATACAGTCAAACCTGCCCAAGAGAATACCTCAATAAAGATACCACCTGTCCCAAGAGACAAAATTAGGTGTGTATTGAGGTCATAACTAGCTAAAATTGTGGAAGTCGTGATAGCACAGGTGCGAAAGGCCCGGAATGTTCGCGTCCAGCTGTAGCCATTACGATTGTGTCCTTAGGCAAGGCATTTAAATTCCACATTGCCTCTTCTCTCCCTCGTGACGACGGATACCATCAGGAATGAGTTCTCGAGAGGAATTAATAGAAGTTTTAAGAACTTGTTTCGCAATCAAGCTAAGATAAATTTGTGCTATAAACTAAAATTCCATAAATATCTCAACTTCAAATTGTTCTCAACTAAAGATTCTCAAAGTTAATAATTCCTTAAACTCCTTCATTGAGATATTGTTTCTAAATACAAAACAAAACATATACCCCAACATTGCTTAATGATTTATCAATGTAAGCAAATTTGAGGCCAGGGTAATCTCAAAGCGAGAAGTTTGATGAAAGTAGGACCAGAGAGTACAATGACAAATTCAACAATCGTACGGTCAGATGTCCACGATTCCTTACTATCCGGATTCATAGTATTGTCCGAATTACTAATTACCTGCTCAATATTTAACTGGTTGATAACGGAATTATCGTCCATTGTTTGGCCTTTGTGCCATGCAGTCCAGCGCGCCGATTACTGTTCTGCCCGCCTGTCGCTTTTAGCAGATGAAAACCAGTTTGTATGGTTAAACGGCATGTTAAATCAAACTGTGTTTTCATGTTGTGATTTGACAGGCTGTGTGAGCGTATCATTCGTAATTTCTACCGTGAACATCTTTAAAATCAATAAATAGTGTTTTTGTAGTATATAAACTTTCAATAGTGAAAGTAGGATTTCATATAACGGTCATCCACGAATCCTGAATTGACGTTTGTTGTCATTGAAGTCAATATTAAACACGCGGTGCTTTCGTTTAGAGATAATTTAACTAAGATTAGTCTACAAATAAATATGCATAGGCACACATGTGAGATATCACGATAAATATGTACCATAACTCGTGTTATTCAGAATAAACGCGTTGTACTAGTATTACGCATGAATGTCGACCCTATTTACATTATTTTGTTATGTCAACAAACTAGGTATATGGCGTTTGTTTATTTGTTGAAATACTCATCAGTAGTTGAGGCAAATATTTGGAAAAAATTATACCATATAATAGGAAAATAAATTCTGTTTGAAATTTGTGTTTTCACTGATGTAGTGTCACTTTAACGTCGCTACCTGTTGTCCATTTGAGCGACTGGCAGTTTACCTAATAACACATATCCTTCTTCGGATATTATATGATATTAAATTTCTTGCTTTAATCAAATCAACGTAGATTGAACAGTACTAGTGAAGTGACTTATAACCTTTAATCTAAGTGAGAGATTGGATTGTCTATAACATTGTTGGTATATATAAAGAGACATTTACAGTGTGTAAAGGACACATTTTATAGGCAGATGACCCAGAGTTGCTGTCGATATTAATTAACTTACAGATTATACATGGATAAAGTTGTTAATTAAAAGTTGAAGTTAACTAATACTGGTGTTGATGGAATGATGCACCCGGAGAAAACTACGATACATTTCCTGAGACTAGTCTGACCACGAGTCGAATCAAGTTAACAGTCCTATTAACATCGTCACAAGTACTAGCACTATCGTCACCATTCCTAGCGACATCACCAACAGTTCTTCCAACATCTTCATATGTTCTAGCAACAGCATGACCAGTACTAGCAACATCGTCACAAGTACTAGCACTATCGTCACCATTCCTAGCGACATCACCAACAGTTCTTCCAACAACTTCATCTGTTCTAGCAACAGCATGCCCAGTACTAGCAACATCATCCCACGTCCTAGCGACATCACCAACAGTTTTTCCAATATCTTCATCTGTTCTAGCAACAGCATGACCAGTACTAGCAACATCATCACACGTCCTAGCGACATCACCAACAGTTCTTCCAATATCTTCATCTGTTCTAGCAACAGCATGACCAGTACTAGCAACATCAACACACGTCCTAGCGACATCATCACCAGTTCTAACAATATTATGACCATGCCTACCAACATCATACCAAGTACTAGCAGCAGCATCACTAGTCCTGGCAACATCATCCCCATTCATAGCAACAACATCTCATCAACCAGTTCGCGTACCAGCATCACAGTCTTAGTAGCACCATCACCAGCCCCATGCAAGAGCATCACCAGTTCTAGCAACATCATCACCAGTCATATCAACATCAACGCAAGTCCTAGCTAAAGCATCACCAGGGCTAGCAACATCATAGCCAGTCATAGCAACATCAACGCCAGTCCTAGCAACAGCATGATCGGTTCTAGCAACAGCATCATCAGCTATAGCAACATCAGCACTGGTTCTAGCAACAGCATCGCCAGTACTAGCAACAGCATCACCAGTCATACCTACATCATCGCCAGTCCTACCTACAGCACCGCCAGTACTAGCAACAGCATCGCCAGTCCTAGCAACAGCATCACAAGTACTAGCAACAGTATCACCAGTCCTAGCAACAGCATCGCCAGTACTAGCAACAGCATCGCCAGTACTAGCAACAGCATCGCCAGTCCTAACTACAGCATCGCCAGTACTAGCAACAACATCGCCAGTCCTAGCAACAGCATCACCAGTACTAGCAACAATATCACCAGCACTAGCAACAGCATCGCCAGTCCTAGCAACAGCATTGCCAGTACTAGCAACAGCATCACCAGTACTAGCAAATCATCGCCAGTCCTAGCAACAGCATCACCAGTACTAACAACAGCATCACCAGTCCTACCTACAGCATCGCCAGTCCTACCTACAACATCGCCGGTCCTAGCAACAGTATCACCAGTCCTAACAACAGCATCGCCAGTACTAGCAATAGCATCGTCAGTACTAGCAACAGCATCGCCAGTCCTAGCAACAGCATCACCAGTACTAGCAACAATATCACCAGCACTAGCAACAGCATCGCCAGTCCTAGCAACAGCATTGCCAGTACTAGCAACAGCATCACCAGTACTAGCAAAGCATCGCCAGTCCTAGCAACAGCATCACCAGTACTAACAACAGCATCACCAGTCCTACCTACAGCATCGCCAGTCCTACCTACAACATCGCCGGTCCTAGCAACAGTATCACCAGTCCTAACAACAGTATCACCAGTCCTAACAACAGCATCGCCAGTACTAGCAATAGCATCGTCAGTCCTACCTACAGCATCGCCAGTACTAGCAACAGTATCACCAGTCCTTACAACAGCACCGTCAGTACTAGCAACAGCATCGTCAGTCCAAACAACAGCACCGCCAGTCCTAACAACAACACCGCCAGTCCTAGCAACAGTATCACCAGTCCTACCTACAACATCGCCAGTACTAGCAACAGCATCGTCAGTCCTAGCAACAGCATCGCCAGTCCTAGCGACGCCATCATTCCAACCAACATCTCGTCTCTGGAATCCCGGGAAGCTGATATTTCTACGTCTTGGTTTGTTGAAACGTTCGAAGCACGCTGCATAAAGCTTGGTAACATCAACAATACAACCCATTTCTATATCAGTAGTTGTGATGCATTTCCACTTCTATTGCATTTTAGCTTGCCGAGATGCCTGTTGGGTTGAAGATCGGATTTCAAGTGTCATCACATGAACGATGGGTGTGGATTACTAGACAAAAGGTAAGTGTGTTTAGATAAGGTACACAATGGCACATTGTTGTTGATTTGTATTGCCAGAGCTTTAGCTTCAGGTGCAAAAGGCCTGGTGTTCGAGCCCATCTGTAGCCGTTACGAGTGTGCCCTTATCCAACGCATTTAAATTCCACATTGCCTCTTCTATCTCCATCGTGGCGATGGATTTCATCAGGAATGAGGTCTCGAGAGTGATTAAAATAAGTTGTAAGAGCTCAAATAAATTTGTATAAACACAATGGTTTAAATGGCCAATTTTTGCCGGGCTGTATCAAGGCACTGGCACCATAGTTTGTATATTAAGTAAGATAAGTTGTGTCAGAAGGCAGCATACCATAATTGCTAAGACAATACAGTGAAACCTGTATTAGCGGTCACCTCTATTAAGCAGCCAACCTGTGTTAAGCAGCCATTTTACATATTCCTAATGTATTGTTTTATTCTACATTTGATCTATATTAAGCAGTCACCTGTGCTAAGCAGACACTTTCTGAGATTCCCTTGGCTGGCTGCTTAAGGCAGGTTTGACTGTATATGTCTGTGTTTCTGACTCTTTCTCACACACTTGCCTATGCATGCAGTTCGCCATCTTCGGGTGTGACATTGGTTCATATATCTTCCAGCTGTATATTTAACTCACAGTCGCAATGTGTTGATCGTTTCCGTCCATTTCTATATATTTCAGCTACTTGTCCAGAACGCCATCTATGGTCAACTATCCACCCATGAACTTGGTTCATATCTTCCAGCTACATATAGCCAGCTATCCACCCATGGACGTTGTTCATATCTTCCAGCTACATACAGTCAAGATATCTACCCATACATTTTATATCGTATTTACGTTTATCTTTCAGCTACTTGTCCAGAACGCCATCTATGGTATTGTTATCGTATTTACGTTTATCTTTCAGCTACTTGTCCAGAACGCCATCTATGGTATTGATATCGTATTTACGTTTATCTTTCAGCTACTTGTCCAGAACGCCATCTATGGTATTGTTATCGTATTTACGTTTATCTTTCAGCTACTTGTCCAGAACGCCATCTATGGTATTGTTATCGGATTGAGTTTAGCGTGTCCTATCTTGATCATTGCAACTGGAAACTTGATAACTGGACTACTAGCTACACTGTCGCTGTGTTGTTGTACGACGTGTGTGGTGGGCGTCATTGTTTTAGGAGGTTGGAAGCTCGGGGTAAATCACGTGATTTAATTAAGAAATAATATGTGTCTTTCCATTATTTATTGGCGAATAAAACATGATTCGAAGTTATGGCGTGTAGGAATCAACCAAGCATGCCGGTCATAAATGACAAACCATGAGTATAAATAACACAAATACAAATACTACTTCGATACAGACGGATATGTAGTCCAGTGGTAACACGCTGGACTGGTAATCCAGGGATCGCAGGTTCGATCCCCCGGTCTGGCCCTAATACAATTAACAGTCTTTCAGATAGGACGTTAAACCGAGGTCTCGTGTCGGTGCTTTACACCGTGCACGTAAAAGAACCAGAGGAGATTCTGGAATGGGTCTCTGTCTGTATCATTGCACTATCCTCCAACAATCTAAAATAACTAATCTCGGTAGCGACGATAAATAAACGTAAAAACACACACATTAATTCGATTCTAATATGACCAAGATATCTAAAACGGCGCAAAAATAGTTGGTGATAATTTTGATGAAAGCCGCAAATGACGTCACAACATACAAAGATGAAGTCACCAGCTATGTCATGTTTTATTGCATAACTACAGTAAGTTCCATATGTATGTATGTTCCTTTAATGTCAAACCCCTCGCGGGGACTTTGACATGTTTTCCTGGGCAGGCTTAGCCGACCTAAGCGATTAAACAGTACTAAGCAATGTGTGTGTGAGGTGCCTTGCTCAATGACACTACATACGTGGCCTGACCGAGTATCGAACCAGGGACCGTTCGATTCCAAATCCGACGCTCTACCACTGGACCACGGACGCCACCGTCTTTACGTATACAGACACATTATTGTCGAGTCATGTTTTAATATAATATCAATATACTTAGTCACTGCTTATCTGTGAATAGTATGCTGTGTGGTTTTGGATCAACGTGTCCTTATGCAAAACTAATGTTAAATCGTTTCATTGTTGCCAAGGAGGCTATATATGTTAGATCTGATCTTGCAAGTCAATAGACCTTATAGGCCACGCTAACGCACTATACATCAAACGTTTCCATTGGAGAATTGGCAGTAAATGTTAGATTTGATCTTGCACTCTAATAGACCGTATACATCAACGAAATACATCAAACTTGTCCACTGGGAAATGCTACGTCTGATTTACAACAGTGTTACAATATGATATTCCAATTGTTCCGCAACGTGTGTGTCTTACGTTTATTTATCGTCGCTACCGGTTGCCCATATGAGCGACGCCTCCTGAAGAGATTAGTCATTTTAGATTGTTGGAGGATAGTGCAATGATACAGACAGAGACACATTCCAGAGTCTCCTCTTGTTCTTTTACGTGCACGGTGTACAGCACCGACACGAGACATCGGTTTAAAGTCCCAACTGAAAGACTTTTAATTGTATTAGGATCAGACGGGGGATCGAACCTGCGATCCCTGGATTACCAGTCCAGCGTGTTAACCACTGGACTACAGACCCGTCTGTGTGTTCCACAACATGCTCTTCAGTTTCGTATACGATGAGATACAACTGTATATGCTGGGGTATAATCATCACGTAAACGACTATTCAATGAGTAGTAATATGTCCATATCAAGGCTATATACTGAATGTTGTTCCAGACAGACTTCATTCTGATTATAAACGATTCATATGCATAATAACGAGACTATAGTCAAACCTGTCTTAAGCAGCCAGCCAAGGGAGTCAGACAACGTGGCTGCTTAGCACAGGTGGCTGCTTTATAAAGGTCAAATATATAATAAAACAACCAATTGGGAATCTGGAAACTGGCTGCTTAATACAGGTTGGCTGCTTAATGGAGGTGACCACTAACACAGGTTTGACTGTACTTCCAGAAGATGAACATGTATTTAGATCATTGATCTCCTTGCGCCAAAATATAGAATAATACAGAATTCGTACATTGTGTTCTGTTCGCAATCTGATCTTCGGATGTATGCGTGTATGACGCTTACCTGTCAATATGAACGCAGCTGCTCAGGTTCATTTCTATATGCGTCATGTTTGTTATATAACTGGAAACTAGAAGCCATGCTTTTATTTATTACAGATGATTGAGGCGTTGAACATGTGCATGGTTGTGGGACTAGCTGTGGACTATGTTGTTCATCTCGCGGAGGGATACACACTCTCGTTACATCACGACCGATTGTCACGTGTTCGGGATATGCTCGATTTAATGGCAGTATCCGTGTTTTTCGGCGCATGCACAACTTTGGGTGCATCTATTTGCATGTTTTTCACTGTTCTATCGTTTTTCTCTCAATTTGCTACTTTCCTGTTTTCGACGATTGCGTTTTCGTTATTGTTTTCTTTGGGACTGTTTACTACACTATTGGGGATTTTGGGCCCAGAGGGTGACACTGGAAATGTTGTGGCTATTTTTAAAAAGCTTTGCTGTCGGAAGAATACACATCAGCTCAGTCGCAATAACTGAATAATGTTATCTGGGTTTTACAGATCAATAGTTCGGGTAGGGCATATACATCCCTTACACGGAGTTAATAAGAGCACTAATAAACACAAACCAACAAAACAAACCCGGTTCCATCCCCCGTCTGACTCTAATAAGCTTAACAGTCTTTTAGATGTGACTTTAAACTGAGGTTTCGTGTCTGTTCTTTACACCGTGCACGTAAAAGAACCAGAGGATACTCTGGAATATGTCTCTGTCTGTATCATTGCACTATCCTCCCAAAATCTAAAATGACTAATCTCTTCAGGAGAGTCGCTCATATGGGCAACCGGTAGCGACGATAAATAAACGTAAAAACACACACACAAAAACCCGAAAATGCCGTAGTTGTCCAGAACACAATAGAAACGTGGTTTGTCTGAATGTTCGTTATATAGGTAATGTTAATGACGAAATAACACGTGTTGCACTACAATTATAGTAATTAATTAATTTTCAAAAAAACATTATGTGCTATTAGGACAAGATACTATGTAATCATAATGCATTCCAAACAAATAAACTCGAAAACAATACAAACATAATGTTATCATAATGTATCAGAGAGATAACCCATAACTTTACTGGAGAAATGACATTGCTGTAGTTACTTCCCTTATTGCAATAAACGATGCATGAACCATATAGCTACAGGAAGAGCATTGCTGTAGTTACTTCCCCTACAGTAAGACACGATGCATGAACCACATAGATCGAAGGAGAGCATTGCTGTAGTTACTTCCCCTACAGTAAGACACGATGCATGAACCACATAGATCGAAGGAGAGCATTGCTGTAGTAACTTCCCCTACAGTAAGACACGATGCATGAACCACATAGATCGAATGAGAGCATTGCTGTAGTTACTTCCCCTACTGTAAGACACGATGCATGAACCATATAGCTCCAGTGAGAGCATTGCTGTAGTTACTTCCCTTACTGCAATAAACGATGCATGAACCATATAGCTCCAGGAAGAGCATTGCTGTAGTTACTTCCCCTACAGTAAGACACGATGCATGAACCACATAGATCGAAGGAGAGCATTGCTGTAGTAACTTCCCCTACAGTAAGACACGATGCATGAACCACATAGATCGAAGGAGAGCATTGCTGTAGTTACTTCCCCTACTGTAAGACACGATGCATGAACCATATAGCTCCAGTGAGAGCATTGCTGTAGTTACTTCCCTTACTGCAATAAACGATGCATGAACCATATAGCTCCAGGAAGAGCATTGCTGTAGTTACTTCCCCTATTGTAAGACACGATGCATGAACCACATAGATCGAAGGAGAGCATTGCTGTAGTTACTTCCCCTACTGTAAGACACGATGCATGAACCATATAGCTCCAGTGAGAGCATTGCTGTAGTTACTTCCCTTACTGCAATAAACGATGCATGAACCATATAGCTCCAGGAAGAGCATTGCTGTAGTTACTTCCCCTACTGTAAGACACGATGCATGAACCATATAGCTCCAAGGAGAGCATTGCTGTAGTTACTTCCCTTACTGCAATAAACGATGCATGAACCATATAGCTCCAGGGAGAGCATTGCTGTAGTTACTTCCCCTAATGTAAGACACCACGATGCATGAACCACATAGCTCCAGGGAGAGCATTGCTGTAGTTACTTCCCTTACTGCAATACACGATGCATGAACCATATAGCTCCAGGAAGAGCATTGCTGTAGTTACTTCCCCTAATGTAAGACACCACGATGCATGAACCACATAGCTCCAGGGAGAGCAATGCTGTAGTTACTTCCCTTACTGCAATAGACGATGCATGAACCATATAGCTCCAGGGAGAGCATTGCAGTAGTTACTTCCCCTACTGTAAGACACGATGCATGAAAAACATAGCTCCAGGGTGAGCATTGCTGTAGTTACTTCCCCTACTGTAAGACACGATGCATGAACCATATAGCTCCAGGGAGAGCATTGCTGTAGTTACTTCCACTACTGTAAGACACCACGATGCATGAACCACATAGCTCCAGGGAGAGCATTGCTGTAGTTACTTCCCCTACTGTAAGACACGACACATGAACCACATAGCTCCACGGAGAGCATTGCTATAGATACTTCCCCTACTGTACGACACGATGCATGAACCACATAGATCGAAGGAGAGCATTGCTGTAGTTACTTCCCCTACTGTAAGACACGATGCATGAACCATATAGCTCCAGGGAGAGCATTGCTGTAGTTACGTCCCTTACTGCAATAAACGATGCATGAACCATATAGCTCCAGGAAGAGCATTGCTGTAGTTACTTCCCCTACTGTAAGACACGATGCATGAACCACATAGCTCCAGGGAGAGCATTGCTGTAGTTACTTCCCCTACTGCAAGACACCACGATGCATGAACCATATAGCTCCAGGGAGAGCATTGCTGTAGTTACTTCACCTACTGCAAGACACCACGATGCATGAACCACATAGCTCCAGGGAGAGCATTGATGTAGTTACTTCCCCTACTGCAAGACACCACGATGCATGAACCACATAGCTCCAGGGAGAGCAGTGCTGTAGTTACTTCCCCTACTGTAATACACGATGCATGACCACATAGCTCCAGGGAGAGCATTGCTGTAGTTACTTCCCTTACTGCAATAAACGATGCATGAACCATATAGCTCCAGGGAGAGCATTACTGTAGTTACTTCCCCTAATGTAAGACACCACGATGCATGAACCACATAGCTCCAGGGAGAGCATTGCTGTAGGTACTTCCCTTACTGCAATAAACGATGCATGAACCATATAGCTCCAGGGAGAGCATTGCAGTAGTTACTTCCCCTACTGTAAGACACGATGCATGACCACATAGCTCCAGGAAGAGCATTGCTGTAGTTACTTCCACTACTGTAAGACACGATGCATGACCACATAGCTCCAGGAAGAGCATTGCTGTAGTTACTTCCACTACTGTAAGACACGATGCATGACCACATAGCTCCAGGAAGAGCATTGCTGTAGTTACTTCCCCTACTGTAAGACACGATGCATGACCACATAGCTCCAGGAAGAGCATTGCTGTAGTTACTTCCACTACTGTAAGACACGATGCATGACCACATAGCTCCAGGAAGAGCATTGCTGTAGTTACTTCCACTACTGTAAGACACGATGCATGAACCACATAGCTCGAGGGAGAGCATTGCTGTAGTTACTTCCCCTAATGTAAGACATGATGCATGAACCATATAGCTCCAGGGAGAGCATTGCAGTAGTTACTTTCCCTAATGTAAGACACGTTGTGTGAACCATATAGCTCCAGGGAGAGCATTGCTGTAGTTACTTCCCCTACTGTAAGACACGATGCATGACCACATAGCTCCAGGAAGAGCATTGCTGTAGTTACGTCCCCTACTGTAAGACACGATGCATGAACCACATAGCTCGAGGGAGGGCATTGCTGTAGTTACGTCCCCTACTGCAAGACACGATGCATGAACAATATAGCTCGAGGGAGGGCATTGCTGTAGTTACGTCCCCTACTGTAAGACACGATGCATGAACCACATAGCTCGAGGGAGGGCATTGCTGTATTACTTCCGCTACTGTAAGACACGATGCATGAACAATATAGCTCGAGGGAGAGCATTGCTGTAGTTACTTCCCCTACTGTAAGACACCACGATGCATGAACCATATAGCTCCAGCGAGAGCATTGCTGTAGTTACTTCCCCTACTGTAAGACACCACGATGCATGAACCACATAGCTCGAGTTAGAGCATTGCTGTAGTTACTTCTCCTACAGCTATTGTAACAGTCGATGAATGATCCCACACCACTGGAGGGAGGGCATTGCAATAGTTACTTCCCCAGCAGTTACTGTAACACGCGATGCATGATCCACACCACTGGAGGGAGGGCATTGCAATAGTTACTTCCGCTACAGCTACTGTAACACGCGATGAATGATCCACACCACTGGAGGGAGGGCATTGCAATAGTTACTTCCCCTACAGCTACTGTAACACGCGATGAATGATCCACACCACTGGAGGGAGGGCATTGCAATAGTTACTTCCCCTACAACTACTGTAACACGCGATGCATGATCCACACCACTGGAGGGAGGGCATTGCAATAGTTACTTCCACTACAGCTACTGTAACACGCGATGAATGATCCACACCACTGGAGGGAGGGCATTGCAATAGTTACTTCCCCTACAGCTACTGTAACACGCGATGAATGATCCACACCACTGGAGGGAGGGCATTGCAATAGTTACTTCCCCTACAGCTACTGTAACACGCGATGCATGATCCACACCACTGGAGGGAGGGCATTGCAATAGTTACTTCCCTACAGCTACTGTAACACGCGATGCATGATCCACACCACTGGAGGGAGGGCATTGCAATAGTTACTTCCACTACAGCTACTGTAACACGCGATGAATGATCCACACCACTGGAGGGAGGGCATTGCAATAGTTACTTCCCCTACAGCTACTGTAACACGCGATGCATGATCCACACCACTGGAGGGAGGGCATTGCAATAGTTACTTCCCCTACAGCTACTGTAACACGCGATGCATGATCCACACCACTGGAGGGAGGGCATTGCAATAGTTACTTCCGCTACAGCTACTGTAACACGCGATGAATGATCCACACCACTGGAGGGAGGGCATTGCAATAGTTACTTCCCCTACAGCTACTGTAACACGCGATGAATGATCCACACCACTGGAGGGAGGGCATTGCAATAGTTACTTCCCCAGCAGTTACTGTAACACGCGATGCATGATCCACACCACTGGAGGGAGGGCATTGCAATAGTTACTTCCGCTACAGCTACTGTAACACGCGATGAATGATCCACACCACTGGAGGGAGGGCATTGCAATAGTTACTTCCCCTACAGCTACTGTAACACGCGATGAATGATCCACACCACTGGAGGGAGGGCATTGCAATAGTTACTTCCCCTACAACTACTGTAACACGCGATGCATGATCCACACCACTGGAGGGAGGGCATTGCAATAGTTACTTCCCCAGCAGTTACTGTAACACGCGATGCATGATCCACACCACTGGAGGGAGGGCATTGCAATAGTTACTTCCGCTACAGCTACTGTAACACGCGATGAATGATCCACACCACTGGAGGGAGGGCATTGCAATAGTTACTTCCCCTACAGCTACTGTAACACGCGATGAATGATCCACACCACTGGAGGGAGGGCATTGCAATAGTTACTTCCCCTACAGCTACTGTAACACGCGATGCATGATCCACACCACTGGAGGGAGGGCATTGCAATAGTTACTTCCACTACAGCTACTGTAACACGCGATGAATGATCCACACCACTGGAGGGAGGGCATTGCAATAGTTACTTCCGCTACAGCTACTGTAACACGCGATGCATGATCCACACCACTGGAGGGAGGGCATTGCAATAGTTACTTCCCCTACAGCTACTGTAACACGCGATGCATGATCCACACCACTGGAGGGAGGGCATTGCAATAGTTACTTCCGCTACAGCTACTGTAACACGCGATGAATGATCCACACCACTGGAGGGAGGGCATTGCAATAGTTACTTCCCCTACAGCTACTGTAACACGCGATGAATGATCCACACCACTGGAGGGAGGGCATTGCAATAGTTACTTCCCCTACAGCTACTGTAACACGCGATGCATGATCCACACCACTGGAGGGAGGGCATTGCAATAGTTACTTCCCCTACAGCTACTGTAACACGCGATGAATGATC
>JABXNX010000029.1:361633-398567 GCA_014843695.1 Archivesica marissinica | reverse complement strand
TGCGCACTGATGTAATAATCACCTTTATTTGATGTCGATCTTATATATGGCATGTTACTGGGTGATGCCTTCGCTGTACAATATTGTGAAGTATAATTTCCCTGTGGAATGCCCAACGCTCTGACGTAATAATCACCTTTGATTAGTGCATGTAATCCCCAGATACCACAATTTTCAAGTTTCCTGCAAGTTTCCTACAGTTTCTCAATAATGTACATGTAGCCACGTTGGTAGTTTTATTAATTCATCATGTTTAACAATTTACCTGTGTTACATGCAGCTAGTCCATTTTGTCGGTGATAGTCTGTGGTGTTATAGCTTGGGGCCAGCAGAAGATTGATTCAGTCAGTGTAGGTTACCATGGAAACTCAAAAGAAACAATGTTACTTAGGAAGGTTAAGTGATCAGTCAGTGTAGGTTACCATGGAAACTCAAAGAAACAATGTTACTTAGGAAGGTTAAGTGATCAGTCAGTGTAGGTTACCATGGAAACTCAAAGAAACAATGTTACTTAGGAAGGATAAGTGATCAGTCAGTGTAGGTTACCATGGAAACTCAAAGAAACAATGTTACTTAGGAAGGTTAAGTGATCAGTCAGTGTAGGTTACCATGGTAACTCAAAGAAACATATGTTACTTAGGAAGGTTAAGTGATCAGTCAGTGTAGGTTACCATGGTAACTCAAAGAAACATATGCTACTTAGGAAGGTTAAGTGATCAGTCAGTGTAGGTTACCATGGAAACTCAAAGAAACATAAATTAGGGACACTTTTTACCGACCCATTTATTTATGCTAAAGTCTTGTGATAATAATATGTGTGTTCAAATACATATGTTTGACTTGTTGTGCAAAATTGAATGATCACTACACCCCAGCCATTTATTTTCAGCACAATGATCAATGAAAACAAATTGTTATATTTCGGGTTTTACGCCTGCATCAGCACCATTTCGGGCTATATCGCCGACAGGCAGTTTACCTAACAACACCTTTCCTGGGCAGGCTCCAACGGTTAATCAGTACTTGGGTGCACCAACCTCCGTAAGAAACTGCCAACTTTTTCATATAAATGAGACATGGCCTGAGCGGGGCTCGAACCCGTGACCATCAGTGATGATAGGTTACAGTATACAAGTCAACGACCGTAACCACTCGACCACGGACTCAATGAAAATAAAGATAGTCAATGAGATCAGCGGCTAACTAATCAAATCTACTGACTTACCATCATGATGTGACAATTAACTATATTTACATGAAGCGGCAATTTGACACCTCTAATGCTTGAATCGGCACGAAATTAAAGTCCCAAGATATCGCGGGTTTTCCTAACCCCCATTATCATAGAAGCACAATTATTACCACTGCTGGGGTGTATCGCAATAGCGTCCAGGACTTTCATCACATAGAACCCCCATATACGCCATTACCACCACCTGTGGGTAGCCCGATAGCTCATCACAGCGAGCTAATTGCAATAAAATAGGCGATACATCAAGCTATATCCAAATAGTTCACCCCTGTCGTTAGAAATGGGGAGGGGAGGGGGTATTGTTTTTTGGTGTCTGTTGCATACAGGATAACTAAAACAGTTGTTGATTTAAATGAAACTTTGCATATATAGAGGGTTGGTCTAGGGGTTAGTGTCTGCTCCTATTGACCTCCATGCTTGTAACTTGATGCAATGCCTGGGGGGGTTGCATATCTTCTGGGGGGTTTGCATCTCTCCTCCCCCGGGGGTTTGCATCTCTCCCACGGGGGGGGTTTTGCATCTCTCCATCTCTCCCCCGGGGGGTTTGCATCTCTATCTCTCCAACGAGGGGTTTTGTCCTCTCTCTCCACGGGGGGGTTTGCATCTCTCCCCCGGGGGTTTGCATCTCTCCACGGGGGGGGGGGGGTTGCATCTCTCCAACGGGGGGGCCACGGGGGTTTGCATCTCTCCCCCGGGGGGTTTGCATCTCTCCCACGGGGGGTTTGCATCTCTCCCCGGGGGGTTTGCATCTCTCCACAGGGGGGTTTGCATGGGGGTTTGCATCTCTCCCCAGGGGGGTTTGCATCTCTCCCCTGCAGGTTTGCATCTCTCCCGGGGGGTTTGCATCTCTCCCATCTCCCGGCTGTAGGGGTTTGCATCTCTCCCCCCACGGGGGGTTTGCATCTCTCCCCTGCAGTTTGCATCTCTCCCCGGGGGGTTGCATCTCTTTGCATCTCTCCCCGGGGGGTTTGCATCTCTCCACGGGGGGGGTTTGCATCTCGCCCCCGGGGGTTTGCATCTCTCCCCCCGGGGGGTTTGCATCTCTCCCCGGGTTTTGCATCTCTCCCCGGGGGTTTGCATCTCTCCCGGGGGGTTTGCATCTCTCCATCATCTCCCCGGGGGGTTTGCATCTCTCCACGGGGGGGTTTTGCATCTCTCCACGGGGGGGGTTTGCTCTCTCCCCCGGGGTTTGCATCTCTCCACGAGGGGGTTTGCATCTCTCCACGGGGGGTTTGCATCTCTCCCCCGGGGGTTTGGGGGGTTTGCATCTCTCCACGGGGGGGTGTTTGCATCTCTCCACGGGGGGGTTTGCATCTCCCCCTGCAGGTTTGCAGGGGTTTGCATCATCTCTCCACATGGGGTTTGCATCTCTCCCTGGGGGGGTTTGCATCTCTCCCCCGGGTTTGCATCTCTCCACGAGGGGTTTGCATCGAGGGGTTTGCTCATATCCCCGGGGTTTGCATCTCTCCCCGGGGGGGGGGTTTGCATCTCTCCATCTCTCCCCGGGGGGTTTGCATCTCTCCCCTGGGGGTTTGCAGGGGGTTTGCATCTCTCCACGGGGGGGTTTGCATCTCTCCCCACGGGGGTTTGCACTCTCCCCTGGGGGTTTGCAGGTTTGCATCTCTCCCCTGCAGGTTTGCATCTCTCCACTGGGGGTTTGCATCTCTCCCTGCATCTCTGGGGTTTGCATGGGGGGGGTTTGCATCTCTCTCCCGGGGGGGGGGGATCTCTCGGGTTTGCATCTCTCCCGGGGAGGGGGATCTCCCCGGGGTGCATTTTGCATCATCTCTCCCTGGGGGTTTGCATCTCTCCCCGGGGGGGGGGTTTGCATCTCTCCAGGGGGGGGGAGGGGGTTTGCATCCTCAGGGGGGGGTTCTCCGGGGGGGGAGGGGTTGCCGGGGGGTTTGCATCTCTCCACGGGGGGGTTTGCATCTCTCCACGGGGGGTTTGCATCTCTCCCGGGGGGGTTTGGGGGGGGTTTGCATCTCTCCCACGGGGGGGTTTGGGGGCATCTCTCCCCGGGGTTTGGGGGGGTTTGCATCTCTCCACGGGGGTTTGCATCTCTCCACGGGGGGGTTTGCATCTCTCCACGGGGGGGGTTTGGGGGGGTTTGCATCTCTCCCTGGGGTTGTTGCATCTCTCCACGGGGGTTTGGCATCTCTCCACAGGGGGGTTTGCATCTCTCCACGGGGGGTTTGCATCTCTCCACGGGGGGGGTTTGCATCTCTCCATCTCTCCCTGGGGGGTTTGCATCTCTCCCCCGGGGGTTTGCATCTCTCCCGGGGGGGTTTGCATCTCTCCACTGGGGGGGGTTTGGGGGGGTTTGCATCTCTCCCTGGGGGGGTTTGCATCTCTCCCTGGGGGGTTTGCATCTCTCCACGGGGGGTTTGCATCTCTCCACGGGGGGTTTGCATCTCTCCACGGGGGGTTTGCATCTCTCGGGGGTTTTGCACGGGGGGGGTTTGCATCTCTCCCCCTGGGGGTTTGCATCTCTCCCTGGGGGGTTTGCATCTCTCCCTGGGGGGGTTTGCATCTCTCCCCGGGGGGTTTGCATCTCTCCCACGGGGGGTTTGCATCTCTCCCCCGGGGGTTTGCATCTCTCCCGGGGGTTTGCATCTCTCCCTGGGGGGTTTGCATCTCTCCCCCGGGGGGTTTGCATCTCTCCCTGGGGGGGTTTTGCATCTCTCCCTGGGGGGTTTGCATCTCTCCACGGGGGGTTTGCATCTCTCCACGGGGGGTTTGCATCTCTCCACGGGGGGTTTGCATCTCTCCCCGGGGGTTTGCATCTCTCCCACGGGGGGGTTTGCATCTCTCCCGGGGGGGTTTGCATCTCTCCACGGGGGGTTTGCATCTCTCCCACGGGGGTTTGCATCTCTCCACGCATCTCTCCACGGGGGGTTTGCATCTCTCCCCGGGTGGTTTTGCATCTCCCCCGGGGGGTTTGCATCTCTCACGGGGGGGTTTGCATCTCTCCCCGGCAGGTTTGCATCTCTCCCCGGGGGTTTGCATCTCTCCATATCTTTGCATCTCTGGGGGTTTGCATCTCTCCACGGGGGTTTTGCATCTCTCCACAGGGGGGTTTGCATCTCTCACAGGGGGTTTGCATCTCTCCCTGGGGGGTTTGCATCTCTCCCCGGGGGGTTTGCATCTCCCCGGGGGGTTTGCATCTCTCCGAGGGGGTTTGCATCTCTCCCCGGGTGGTTTGCATATCCCCCCGGTAGGTTTGCATCTCTCCCCCGGGGTTTGCATCTCTCCCCGGGGGGTTGCATATCTCCCCTGGGGGTTTGCATCTCTCCCCTGGGGGTTTGCATCTTCCCCGGGGGTTGCATCTCTCCCCGGGGTTTGCATCTCTCCACAGGGGTTTGCATCTTTCCCTGGGGGGTTGCATCTCTCCACGGGGGGTTTGCATCTCTCCACGGGGGGTTTGCATCTCCCGGGGGGGGGTTGCATCTCTCCACAGGGGGGTTTGCATCTCTCCACGAGGGGTTTGCATCTCTCCGGGGGGTTTGCATCTCTCCCGGGGGGGTTGCATCTCTCCACAGGGGGTTTGCATCTCTCCATGGGGGGTTTGCATCTCTCCACGGGGGGTTTGCATCTCTCCACAGGGGGTTTGCATCTCTCCCGGGGGGTTTGCATCTCTCCACGAGGGGTTTGCATCTCTCCACGAGGGGTTTGCATCTCTCCCCTGCAGGTTTGCATTTATCATGTGTTCTATATTTTATAACACTGTATGAATTAAACAATAACAAGAAATTCAATATATATAATAAGATATTTAATATCACATGTATTAATTCACACCAGGGTTAATTCAACATTTCGTCTACACAAAGTAACCTTTATACGGAAACGGGTACCAAATTTGGTCAACTTGTGCACTATGAAAAAAGTAAGATATTTCTAGCTAGAATCATTTGATTACTACTACATCTAGGATGGATGGCCTTGAGGTTATAAAACTTTTCTCCTATCTCAAACTCAGTCTCAAGCTTCCGTTTGGTTCAGCTGGCAGTAAAACTCATTGATTAGAATCAACCAATCAAATCATTTGAGCTTGAATTTGATTCCAAGAAGTGTTATAACCTCGGGCACTGGTTTATTAATGTTTAAAGTGACACTACATCAGTGAAAACGCAAATTTATACAGAATATAATTTCCTATTATATGGTATAATTTATTTCCAAATATTTGCCTCAAAAACTGAGTATTTCAACTAATAAACAAGCGCCGTATACGTGGTTTGTTAACATAACAAAATAATGTAAATAGGGTCGACATGCATGTATAATAAAACCTGTGTATCCCGAATAACAAGATTTATGGTTCAGATTTACCGTTATATCTCATATTTGTGAATATTTATTTGTAGACTAATCTTAGTTAAATTTATTATCCCTAAGCGACAGTATCACGCGTTTAGTATTGACTACAATGACTAAGAAATGTCAATTCAGGAGCGTGGATGACCGGTATACGAATTCCTACATTCACTTTTGAAAGTTTGTAGACAACAAACACGATGTTTATTTATTTCAATATTTGTATTCGAATGTATTCGGAATAATGTGTAGTAGCAATGCATGAACATGCATTTTTTGCGATGTAATGTCGCTTTAAGGAGTAGCATATATTTATAGGACAGAGATTTAATTCACTGACCACATATACGCTTTCATCCGCGCCAACGAGAGTGATTAATATAAGTTATTAAAACTTGCTTCGCAATTGTTGTAAAATAAATCAAGTTTAAAATAAAAATTCACCGATAACTGACAAGTTATTTTAAATCGTAAATAATTTCTAAAATCAGAATATATTTCTGGCCAAAGTTCAAGGTCTTATTGAGTGTGTGCGAAGTTTCAAAGCAATAACTTTGATATTTCTGGCCAAAGTTCAAGGTCTTATTGAGTGTGTGCAAAGTTTCAAAGCAATAACTTTGATATTTCTGGCCAAAGTTCAAGGTCTTATCGAGTGTGTGCGAAGTTTCAAAGCAATAACTTTGACGTTTTTTGAGAAAATGATATTGTTTGAGTTTTTTTGGACATGTAAATAATTTCCGAAATTGACTATTTTTGGCCAAAATTCTGAGAGGGGGGGGGGGGTACACCCCTAGAAGCAGTATGCCAGTTATCAAAGCATTATAATTTGACAGGTTATATGCAAATAAGCAATTGTTGATGTCGCCGCCGAAAATGTGAATGCCTAGTCTAGCTTTCCACTGGAAAATGTGAATGCCTAGTCTAGCTTTCCACTGGAAAATGTGAATGCCTAGTCTAGCTTTCCACTGGAAAATGTGAATGCCTAGTCTAGCTTTCCACTGGAAAATGTGAAATAAATCAGCAAACCATTACAGATGTGTCTCTATTTTGATTAATGTGCTTACAACTTTTGCATAATAACTATACGTTATATTATATAATATATGTTCCCCAGGTATTTATGTGTGGGAATTCGGAAAGTGGCTGCTTAATAGAGGTCAAATGTAATAATAAAACAGCAAAGTGGGAATTCGGAAACTGGCTGCTTAATAGAGGTCAAATGTATAATAAAATGAATGGGAATCCAGAAACTGGCTGCTTAATAGAGGTCAAATGTATAATAAAATGGGAATCCGGAAACTGGCTGCTTAATAGAGGTCAAATGTATAATAAAATAGCATAGTGGGAATCCAGAAACTGGCTGCTTAATAGAGGTCAAATGTATAATAAAATAGCATAGTGGGAATCCGGAAACTGGCTGCTTAATACAGGTTAGTTGCTTAATGGAGGTGACCACTAACACATGTTTTACTGTATTGTATATACTAGGGATGGCTGGACAAGCATTACAGTTCAGGCGGTTTCTTGGAAATTAACTCATTTGATTCTGGATACCATTCAAACGGTATTTGCAAAGAACATAGAGCCAGATCAACTGCCACGGAACATGCCATCTGATCAGGCTATTTGCTATTCAGATTACCTTGCTAAGACACTTGGCTATGTAGCAAACAACATAGAACCTGATCAGCACGCAGCATCACACTGTGACTGATCTGGATCTCAATTCCAAGCCGAATATCCCTAAACACCCAAATGTACCCAAACATCCCTAAACACCCAAATGTACCCAAACATCCCTAAACACCCAAATGTACCCAAACATCCCTAAACACCCAAATGTACCCAAACATCCCTAAACACCCAAATGTACCCAAACATCCCTAAACACCCAAATGTACCCAAACATCCCTAAACACCCAAATGTACCCAAACATCCCTAAACACCCAAATGTACCCAAACATCCCTAAACACCCTGTTTTGTTTCTAAACACCCAAATGTACCCAAACATCCCTAAACACCCAAATGTACCCAAACATCCCTAAACACCCAAATGTACCCAACATCCCTAAACACCCAAATGTACCCAAACATCCCTAAACACCCAAATGTACCCAAACATCCCTAAACACCCAAATGTACCCAAACATCACCAGACATCAGAGGAAGTCTGATCATTGCATATGGATATAGATACATTCTGTACAAAATATAGATACATTTTGTACAAAATATAGATACATTCTGTACAAAATATAGATACATTCTGTACAAAATATAGATACATTCTGTACAAAATATAGATACATTCTGTACAAAATATAGATACATTCTGTACAAAATATAGATACATTCTGTACAAAATATAGATACATTCTGTACTTTCTGTACTAAGTATAGATACATTCTGTACAAAATATAGATACATTCTGTACAAAATATAGATACATTCTGTACTAAGTATAGTCTGCATCCGCTATGTCAAAGTCGGTTATGTCGAATTCTCCGGTTATCTCCCGTTTCATTTTACATATAACTGGCTCCGTTTATATCGCATTTCGTTAAATCAACTACGGTTATGTCGATACATTTTGTTCGGTACGACGGAATTCGACTTAACGGATGTAGACTGTATAGATACATTCTGTACAAAGTATGGCTATGTTCTGTACTATATATAGATACATTCTGTACAAAGTATGGCTATGTTCTGTACTATATATAGATACATTCTGTACAAAGTATGGCTATGTTCTGTACTATATATAGATACATTCTGTACAAAGTATGGCTATGTTCTGTACTATATATAGATACATTCTGTACACAGTATGGCTATGTTCTGTACTATATATAGATACATTCTGTACACAGTATGGCTATGTTCTGTACTATATATTGCTAGCTGTGCAAGAAATCCCAAGAAGCCATCCACGTAGGTTGGCTGACATGTTGATTTGTGAGGCTGCTGGTCCCATAGGTTATGATGGCCAGTTCTTGGAAGACCCAGAGTGCTGCGCACACGAGCACCACTATCACATTGTTCACCACCATAGACCAGTACCGAGTCCTGAAATATATTATTACCCCTAGTTATGTGTTATGTTATATTTCGGGTTTTACGCCTGCATCAGCACCATTTCGGGCTATATCGCCAGCGGGCAGTTTACTTAACAACACCTTTCCTGGGCAGGCTCCAGTGGTTAACCAGTACTTGGTGCACCAACCGCTGTAAGAAACTGCCAACTTTTTCATATAAATGAGACACGACCTGGGTTATGTGATATGTTTGGTTGTGCTTCAGATATACCACGGGTACCTCTAAGATGCCGGGAGAGAGTATTGCCGGGTATTTTATTTTGTATGTTACCATTTTGGATATTAGCTCCATGGAATATTATTGCGGAATCATTTTGCATTGTGGATATTGATCGAAGCCAACATGAGTAGCTTGAAAATGTCGGAAGATATTAATGAATTGTTAGAGATTTATATCGCAGAGAATCGGGGGCCAGAGCAAATACCCTGAAGATGTCAGGGGAGGTATTAATGAATTGTTAGAGATTTATATCACAGAGAATCGGGGGCCAGAGCAAATACCCTGAAGATGTCAGGGGAGGTATTAATGAATTGTTAGAGATTTATATTGCCGAGAATCGGGGGCCAACGCCAATACTCTGAAGATGTCAGGGGAGGTATTAATAAATTATTAGAGATTTATATCGCCGAGAATCGGGAGCCAACGCCAATACTCTGAAGATGTCAGGGAAGGTATTAATGAATTGTTAGAGATTTATATTGCCGAGAATCGGGGGCCAACGCCAATACTCTGAAGATGTCAGGGAAGGTATTAATAAATTGACTGAGAGATTTATATTGCCGAGACTAGGGGGCCAGCACCAATACCTTGAAGATGTCGGGGGGAGGTATTAATGAATTGTTAGAGATTTATATCGCCGAGAATCGGGGGCCAGCGCCAATACCCTGAAGATGTCAGGGGAGGTATTAATGAATTGTTAGAGATTTATATCGCCGAGAATCGGTGGCCAGCGCCAATACCCTGAAGATGTCGGGCGAGGTATTAATGAATTGTTAGAGATTTATATCGCCGAGAATCGGGGGCCAGCGCCAATACCCTGAAGATGTCAGGGGAGGTATTAATGAATTGTTAGAGATTTATATCGCCGAGAATCGGTGGCCAGCGCCAATACCCTGAAGATGTTGGGCGAGGTATTAATGAATTTTGACTGTGAGAGATTTATATTGCCGAGAATCGGGGGCCAACGCCAATACCCTGAAGATGTCGGAAGATATTAATAAATTGACTGAGAGATTTATATCGCAGAGAATCGGGAGCCAATACCCTGAAGATGTCAGGGAAGGTATTAATAAATTGACTGAGAGATTTATATCGTAGAGAATCGGGGGCCAGCGCCAATACCCTGAAGATGTCAGGCGAGGTATTAATGAATTGACTGAGAGATTTATATCGCAGAGAATCGGGGGCCAGCGCAAATACCCTGAAGATGTCGGGGGTGGTATTAATGAATTTACTGTGCAAGATATAGATTTATATCGCTGAGCATTGCTGGCGAGAGCCAGAGATCCATATGGTTGAGTACCGCGGCCAGCGCTAGTACCTTGGAGATAATAATGTACTTACCGGGAGAGCCAGAGATCCATATGGTTGAGTACCGCGGCCAGCGCTAGTACCTTGGAGATAATAATGTACTTACCGGGAGAGCCAGAGATCCATATGGTTGAGTACCGCGGCTAGTACCTTGGAGATAATAATGTACTTACCGGGAGAGCCAGAGATCCATATGGTTGAGTACCGCGGCCAGCGCTAGTACCTTGAAGATAATGCAGGGGAGATAATAATGTACTTACCGCGAGAGCCAGAGATCCATGTGGTTGAGTACCGCGGCCAGCGCTAGTACCTTGAAGATAATGCAGGGGAGATAATAATGTACTTACCGCGAGAGCCAGAGATCCATGTGGTTGAGTACCGCGGCCAGCGTTAGTACCTTGGAGATAATAATGTACTTACCGCGAGAGCCAGAGATCCATGTGGTTGAGTACCGCGGCCAGCGCTAGTACCTTGAAGATAATGCAGGGGAGATAATGATGTACTTACCGCGAGAGCCAGAGATCCATGTGGTTGAGTACCGCGGCCAGCGCTAGTACCTTGAAGATAATGCAGGGGATGTAATGATGTACTTACTGCGAGAGCCAGAGATCCATGTGGTTGAGTACCGCGGCCAGCGCTAGTACCTTGAAGATAATGCAGGGGAGATAATGATGTACTTACCGGGAGAGCCAGAGATCCATGTGGTTGAGTACCGCGGCCAGCGCTAGTACCTTGAAGATAATGCAGGGGAGATAATAATGTACTACCGCGAGAGCCAGAGATCCATGTGGTTGAGTACCGCGGCCAGCGCTAGTACCTTGAAGATAATGCAGGGGAGATAATGCAGGGGAGATAATGATGTACTTACCGCGAGAGCCAGAGATCCATGTGGTTGAGTACCGCGGCCAGCGCTAGTACCTTGAAGATAATGCAGGGGAGATAATGATGTACTTACCGCGAGAGCCAGAGATCCATGTGGTTGAGTACCGCGGCCAGCGCTAGTACCTTGAAGATAATGCAGGGGAGATAATGATGTACTTACCGCGAGAGCCAGAGATCCATGTGGTTGAGTACCGCGGCCAGCGCTAGTACCTTGAAGATAATGCAGGGGATGTAATGATGTAGAAACAATGTCTTTTCTGTCAGGAAGTGTGGAATGTAGTGAGATGTGTATCCAATGACGACAAAGTCAAAAACAAACAAGAAGTTACTCCACTCGTCTAGAAATAAAATCAACATGTTAATTTATATGTAAAATGTTAATTCTATTATGTACATGTAAAATACTGAAATAAATAATGTTTAAACTAAACAGCCGCTTTCAGTACTAACTAACATCCTAAATGGCCGCTGAACACAGGTTTCAGTACTTCATACTAACTGGCAGCTGAACACAGGTTTCAGTACTTCATCCTAACTGGCCGCTGAACACAGGTTTCAGTACTTCATCCTAACTGGCCACTGAACACAGGTTTCAGTACTTCATCCTAACTGGCCACTGAACACAGGTTTCAGTACTTCATCCTAACTGGCCACTGAACACAGGTTTCAGTACTTCATCCTAACTGGCCACTGAACACAGGTTTCAGTACTTCATCCTAACTGGCCACTGAACACAGGTTTCAGTACTTCATCCTAACTGGCCACTGAACACAGGTTTCAGTACTTCATCCTAACTGGCCACTGAACACAGGTTTCAGTACTTCATCCTAACTGGCCACTGAACACAGGTTTCAGTACTTCATCCTAACTGGCCACTGAACACAGGTTTCAGTACTTCATCCTAACTGGCCACTGAACACAGGTTTCAGTACTTCATCCTAACTGGCCACTGAACACAGGTTTCAGTACTTCATCCTAACTGGCCACTGAACACAGGTTTCAGTACTTCATCCTAACTGGCCGCTGAACACAGGTTTGACTGTATAGAGCTTATGATGTAAACTGTGGAATTCCGGACTTTCACTCAATCAAATCATTATAACAACAGGAAAAGTAGAAAAACAAAAATAAGGTGCAGGGTTTTTAATACTCCACCATAAAGACGTCAGGGGTTCATTCTAGGTCAGTTTGGGAGAAGTGAGAAAGCGTGCGAGCACGTCCATAAATGGTGGTATTTAATCAATTTTAACAAAACATGGTTAAAATGCACAGTATGCATCAAGTATGCATAGTACCATTAAATACAACATTTTAATAGGAGTGCTTTATAATGGACAAAATATTGGTTGAAAATTAAAAACAATTTAAAAAAAAAATATATTATTTTTTTTAGGGAGAAGTGGGCTCCCAGAGGGTGAAGTCAGCATCCCTAGGGCGACTATTTCGCCCACATCGCCCACCAAATGATCCCTGGACGTAGGTTTATATATATCTCCATACATTCGACAGCAATTTACCCATCATAATCAATTGACCAATCAACATCTAATACTTGGAGAGGAATTAATATAAGTTTTCTGAAAACTTGTTTTCCAATCCAAACCATTCACAATTTATGTAATTTGTAACATTTTTTTGTGTTATACATGTACCGTAAATTTATTGGAATAAATACTGTTTAAACCAACATCTCTACCACCATCTCCATAGAGGTTGCTGGGAATAAGAGGGTATGGATAACAGTCTTTGAACTCGGACCACCCACTACTAAGATCAATTCTTGGAAAGATCCAAGGGTGGTCTTATTAGTTTAATCATATTTTATTGCAATTCAATAGTACATATGTCATACACATAAAGATATGTTTATATGTTTATACAAATTTATTTTAGCTCGATTGTGAAACAAGTTCTTACAACTTATATTAATCACTCTCGAGACCTCATTCCTGGTGGAATCCATCGCCACGAGGGAGAGAGAAGAGGCAACGTGGAATTTAAATGCCTTGCCTAAGGGCACAATCGTGCTTCAGCGGGGCTCGAACTCCGGACCTCTCGCACCTGAAGCGAACGCGCATCCACTGAGCTATCACGACACATAAAGATACAATACAAAGTATGATATTACATATGGTTTTGGGCCACAAGTTTTAACAACATTAAAGAACGGCCTGCACCAGGTGGTCTAATTACAGGGGTTGAACTGAATTAATGAAGGCTGTCCGATTAGCGCAGTTGTTAGCACGCTCGCTTCTCACCAATGCAACCCGGGTTCGATCCTCGGACCGGAACGTATGTGAGATGGTACGGTGGTCATCAGATTGGACAGGTGGGTTTTCTCCAGGTACTCCGGTTTCCTCCCACACGAATGACCACATATACGCTTTCATCCACGTCAACTAGAGTGATTAACATAAGTTGTTAGACCTTGCTTCACAATCGTTATAAAATAAATAAAGTTTAAACTTTAAGTTATAATTTATTTCTTAAACTTTTAATGAAGACAACGAACCTTGAGTGAGGTCATAGCAGTGTCTTCTTCTTCTTAGAAGATAGAAGACAAATAGACCCAAGTAGATCACAACAGATAGTGTGCCAGAAATCCATACAATAATATTGCCTATCAGGTGTATCTGTGCCTAGAAATAGACAAATAGATCGGTGTAGATCACAACAGATATCAGGTGTATCTGTGCCTAGAAATAGACAAATAGATCGATGTAGATCACAACAGATATCAGGTTATCTGCGCCTAGAAATAGACAAATAGATCGGTGTAGATCACAACAGATATCAGGTGTATCTGTGCCTAGAAATAGACAAATAGATCGGTGTAGATCACAACAGATATCAGGTGTATCTGCGCCTAGAAATAGACAAAGTGGGTCCTTACAAACCATCTTGTTGTGGATTAAAATTTGTATGTCTATGGTCAATCTACCGGGACCGTCTACTCACATTGTTGTTGGGATTAAGCCAGTATGCCACATTTTTGCTCATAAAGGGCCAGTCGAGAGGACTGGAGCTGTACTTGTGTTCCAACTGAAAATCTTGCCCCGTAAAAATCATCTTCACTTGTAGTTCCCAAAACTTCTCCCAGAACGACAGATATGTCGGTTTCATCGGTATCATCTCCACCTGGGCAAGGTCATTCACCTGGTCCTCATGCTTTTCCTCTGGAACAGAGAGACAGTTTATACAAATTTATTTTTGCTTGATTGTGAAACAAGTTCTCACAATTTATATTAATCACTCGAGACTTGATGGAATCCATCACCATGAGGGAGGGAGGAAGAGGAAATGCGGAATTTAAACTATGGGTCTTTCATTCCTGAATCGAACGCGCTACCACTGCGCTATCACGACAGTGAGATAGACAGCTAGAATAGTCCAAAGAGAAACACTGTTGCACATGATGTTGGAATTATGGATGTGTAAACTACACAATTATATCAGGTGACATGATTATGGATGTGTAAACTACACAATTATATCAGGTGACATGATTATGGATGTGTAAACTACACAATTATATCAGGTGACATGATTATGGATGTGTAAACTACACAATTATATCAGGTGACATGATTATGGATGTGTAAACTCTACACAATTATATCAGGTGACATGATTATGGATGTGTAAACTCTACACAATTATATCAGGTGACATGATTATGGATGTGTAAACTCTACACAATTATATCAGGTGACATGATTATGGATGTGTAAACTCTACACAATTATATCAGGTGACATGATTATGGATGTGTAAACTCTACACAATTATATCAGGTGACATGATTATGGATGTGTAAACTTACACAATTATATCAGGTGACATGATTATGGATGTGTAAACTACACAATTATATCAGGTGACATGATTATGGATGTGTAAACTACACAATTATATCAGGTGACATGATTATGGATGTGTAAACTACACAATTATATCAGGTGACATGATTATGGATGTGTAAACTACACAATTATATCAGGTGACATGATTATGGATGTGTAAACTACACAATTATATCAGGTGACATGATTATGGATGTGTAAACTACACAATTATATCAGGTGACATGATTATGGATGTGTAAACTACACAATTATATCAGGTGACATGATTATGGATGTGTAAACTACACAATTATATCAGGTGACATGATTATGGATGTGTAAACTACACAATTATATCAGGTGACATGATTATGGATGTGTAAACTACACAATTATATCAGGTGACATGATTATGGATGTGTAAACTACACAATTATATCAGGTGACATGATTATGGATGTGTAAACTACACAATTATATCAGGTGACATGATTATGGATGTGTAAACTACACAATTATATCAGGTGACATGATTATGGATGTGTAAACTACACAATTATATCAGGTGACATGATTATGGATGTGTAAACTACACAATTATATCAGGTGACATGATTATGGATGTGTAAACTCTACACAATTATATCAGGTGACATGATTATGGATGTGTAAACTCTACACAATTATATCAGGTGACATGATTATGGATGTGTAAACTCTACACAATTATATCAGGTGACATGATTATGGATGTGTAAACTCTACACAATTATATCAGGTGACATGATTATGGATGTGTAAACTACACAATTATATCAGGTGACATGATTATGGATGTGTAAACTACACAATTATATCAGGTGACATGATTATGGATGTGTAAACTCTACACAATTATATCAGGTGACATGATTATGGATGTGTAAACTACACAATTATATCAGGTGACATGATTATGGATGTGTAAACTACACAATTATATCAGGTGACATGATTATGGATGTGTAAACTACACAATTATATCAGGTGACATGATTATGGATGTGTAAACTACACAATTATATCAGGTGACATGATTATGGATGTGTAAACTACACAATTATATCAGGTGACATGATTATGGATGTGTAAACTCTACACAATTATATCAGGTGACATGATTATGGATGTGTAAACTCTACACAATTATATCAGGTGACATGATTATGGATGTGTAAACTACACAATTATATCAGGTGACATGATTATGGATGTTAAACTCTACACAATTATATCAGGTGACATGATTATGGATGTGTAAACTACACAATTATATCAGGTGACATGATTATGGATGTGTAAACTACACAATTATATCAGGTGACATGATTATGGATGTGTAAACTACACAATTATATCAGGTGACATGATTATGGATGTGTAAACTACACAATTATATCAGGTGACATGATTATGGATGTGTAAACTCTACACAATTATATCAGGTGACATGATTATGGATGTGTAAACTACACAATTATATCAGGTGACATGATTATGGATGTGTAAACTACACAATTATATCAGGTGACATGATTATGGATGTGTAAACTACACAATTATATCAGGTGACATGATTATGGATGTGTAAACTACACAATTATATCAGGTGACATGATTATGGATGTGTAAACTACACAATTATATCAGGTGACATGATTATGGATGTGTAAACTACACAATTATATCAGGTGACATGATTATGGATGTGTAAACTCTACACAATTATATCAGGTGACATGATTATGGATGTGTAAACTACACAATTATATCAGGTGACATGATTATGGATGTGTAAACTACACAATTATATCAGGTGACATGATTATGGATGTGTAAACTACACAATTATATCAGGTGACATGATTATGGATGTGTAAACTACACAATTATATCAGGTGACATGATTATGGATGTGTAAACTTACACAATTATATCAGGTGACATGATTATGGATGTGTAAACTACACAATTATATCAGGTGACATGATTATGGATGTGTAAACTACACAATTATATCAGGTGACATGATTATGGATGTGTAAACTACACAATTATATCAGGTGACATGATTATGGATGTGTAAACTACACAATTATATCAGGTGACATGATTATGGATGTGTAAACTACACAATTATATCAGGTGACATGATTATGGATGTGTAAACTACACAATTATATCAGGTGACATGATTATGGATGTGTAAACTCTACACAATTATATCAGGTGACATGATTATGGGTGTGTAAACTCTACACAATTATATCAGGTGACATGATTATGGATGTGTAAACTACACAATTATATCAGGTGACATGATTATGGATGTGTAAACTACACAATTATATCAGGTACATGATTATGATGTAAACTACACAATTATATCAGGTGACATGATTATGGATGTGTAAACTCTACACAATTATATTAGGTTTATACAAATGTTATTTAGCTCGATTGCTAAACAAGTTATTACAACTTATATTAATCACTCTCGAGACCTCATTCCATCACCACAAGGGAAAGAGAAGAGGCAACGTGTAATTTAAATGCCTTGCCTAAGGGTACAATCGTAACAGTTCCAGTGGGGCTTGAACTCCGGGAGTTTCACATCTGAAGCGAATGGGTTACCACTACGCTCGCTATCACGACTTCCACCTATCAGGTGATGCAATTAGTCCAATTAGAAGTGCGTCAAAACGTTGACTATGAACAGTCTCCTGCATTGACTTAGTTTAAACCGTATTTATTCCAATAAATTACATGTAAAATATACGAATATTACAATTTTTACAAATGTTGAATAATTTGGATTGGAAATAGTTTAAACCGTATTTATTCCAATAAATTACATGTAAAAGATACGAATATTAAAATGTTTACAAATTTTGAATAATTTGGATTGGAAAACAAGTTTTCATAAAACTTATATTAATTCCTCTCCAATAGGCATGGACGTAGATGGATAACAAAGTCCGTATTCCATTCTTTGAATATGGGGGGGGGGGATAATCACGCACTGGACTGGTAATCCAGGGATTGTAGGTTCGATCCCCCGTCTGACCCTAATAAAATTAACAGTCTTTCAGATGGGACATTAAACCAAGGTCTCTTGTCGGTGTTGTACACCGTGCACGTTAAAGAACCAGAGGAGACTCTGGAATGGGTCTCTGTCTGTATCATTGCACTATCCTCCAAAAATCTAAAATGACTAATCTCTTCAGGAGGCGTCGCTCATATGGGCAACCAGTAGCGACAATAAATAAACATAAAACACACACTAAAATGTGACAAACAACCGTAAATTTGAAATTTGTTACAAAGATTACTTGAAGCAGCGAATACATACTCCTGGTGTATCTGTGCTCCTCTACATTCCATACTGTAATGTCCTGCTGTGTGATTCTATCTGTGGAAACCTCTAGTTGATTAAACCCCCAGTCAGGTAGCTGTATACCACTTGACTGAAATATGATAGGTAAACATTTCTTTGTATGGTTCTATCTGCGGTCACCTCTAGCTAACAACCCCCCCCAGTCAGGGTAGCTGCATACCCCCCCCCCCCACACAAACACGAATGCAGACTGTAGATTTACATTTCTCTGCATGGTCCTATCTGCGGTCACCTCTAGCTAACACCCCCCCAGTCAGGGTAGCTGCATACCCCACCACTCCCCCACACAAACACGAATACAGACTGTATTTTTACATTTCTCTGCATGGTCCTATCTGCGGTCACCTCTAGCTAACACCTCCCCCAGTCAGGGTAGCTGCATACCACCCCTCCCCACACACAAACACGAATGCAGACTGTATTTTTACATTTCTCTGCATGGTCCTATCTGCGGTCACCTCTAGCTAACACCCCCCCAGTCAGGGTAGCTGCATACCCCACCACTCCCCCCACACAAACACGAATGCAGACTTACATTTCTCTGCATGGTCCTATGGCTGCATAACACTTGTATCGATTGTAAATACACATTTCTTTAGTCTATACATATTATTTTAGTTCTTAAAACTTAATCCATCACCATGAGGGAGAGAGAAGAGGCATCATGGATTTTAAATGCCATGCATAAGGACACAATCATAACGGCTCCATAGTGTGGCTCAAACTCCGGTCCTGAAGTGCACGCGCTACTACTGTGCACTATCATGATTTCAACAAATTTCACACATTTCTTTTTATGGTTTGTACCTGCCAACATTCTACAAGTTCGATCCCCCATCTGACCATAATAAAATTAGCAGTCTTTCAGATGGGGCTTTAAACCGAGGTCCCGTGTCGGTGCTTTACACTGTGCATGTAAGAGAACCAGAGGAGACTCTGGAATCTGTTTCTGTCTGTACATTGCACTATCCTCCCAAAAATTTAAAATGATTAATCTCTTCAGGAAGCGTCGGTCATATGGGCAACCGGTAGCGACGATAAATAAACGTAAACTAAATTTGCTAGAAATTGTGATCCGCATTGTTTGCTATATTTTGTATTCACAAATTTTATATTCATAAGAACATGCAGAAATTAGTCAGCCAATAATACACGATTGCCATAATTACCCTAAATATTCGGGCACCGTGACCAATTACTGTAACTATCCTAAAAATTGAACAGGTTTTTTTTCTGTTCAGTGATGTACTGGTAATGGCAAACAGTGCAGATTCTGATCAGACTTTTCTTTCAAGAGCAGTCTTAGCGAGGTCTATACTGTTTGCTCAGGCATTTTTATCTGAATACTTAATTTACGGTAAATCAAAATAAACTATATAGCTTTCTGTCCAATGTAAATTATCGAGTAAAAAAAAAAATTATCGAGTATTTTGTCAGCTTGAAAACACAATGCTTAAGCTACATGTAATTGTAAATGAATACCTTCAGAGCTTGGCTCGTGTTGACATGTATGAGACGAATACGGCTATTGATTGTTTCCCATCTTTCACCACCATCGATACCATTATTTAGTATGTCCTGAAAATATATAAATGAACAGACAGGGTTTTTACCCTCTGTGTGCATTTTTTGTCGGCGCCACTTCTGTCGCCAATTGGAGCCAAGTTGGAAAACTAAGAGCCATATAGTTCATAGATAAATATTTGAAGCCATGTAATTGACAATATATGTTGTGCCAATAAACAAACAAATATTTTTTTAAAAAGTTACCCGAAATATATTCGTCAATTCACAAAATTTAGCAGTATTTGATTTTTGTCGCAATTGGCACCATTGGCAATCAACAGCGGGAAACCTGATTTACAAATTAGAAGTACCAACTTGTGTTATGCTTTCCAATGAAATACAGTCACACCTCTATTAAGCAGCCAGCTTCCAGATTCCCAATATGTTACTTTTGACCTCTATTCAACAGCCACCTTTGCTAAGCAGCTACTTTCTTGTGATTCCATTGGATGGCTGCTTAACCCTATCAACACCACATGCCTCTAAATAGGCTTACAAAAAGTGCAGATCAAGATGAGCCAGCTCGTGACGAGCCGTCTCATCAGGATCTGCACTTTTTGTCAGTAATATTACTATTTTTAGACAAAATTACCCATTTTTACAAATGAACTGGTCCAAATGTAATTTTCTTATTAATTTATTGGTCTAAAAATATCGTGCACCAGTCCATGTCAGTTGCTTGGTGTTGAATGGGTTAAGCAGCCAGTTTCCAATTATGTTATTATACATGTGATCTCTATGAACCAACTGGCATTGATACATAATACTCACAACTTTCCAGAGATTCTGTGCTGGCATGTATATGTTATACTCTCAACTTTCCAGAGATTCTGTGCCAGCATGGATACATAATACTCACAACTTTCCAGATATTCTGTGCCGGCATGGATACATAATACTCACAACTTTCCAGAGATTCTGTGCCGGCATGGATACATAATACTCACAACTTTCCAGAGATTCTGTGCCGGCATGGATACATAATACTCACAACTTTCCAGAGATTCTGTGTCGGCATTGATACATAATACTCACAACTTTCCAGAGATTCTGTGTCGGCATGGATACATAATACTCACAACTTTCCAGAGATTCTGTGCCGGCATGTATACATAATACTCACAACTTTCCAGAGATTCTGTGCCGGCATGGATACATAATACTCACCACTCTCCAGAGATTCTGTGCCGGCATGTATACATAATACTCACCACTCTCCAGAGATTCTATGCCGGCATGTATACATAATACTCACCACTCTCCAGAGATTCTGTGCCGGCATGGCTATATTATACTCACCACTCTCCAGAGATTCTGTGCCGGCATGGCTATATTATACTCACCACTCTCCAGAGATTCTGTGCCGGCATAGCTATATTATACTCACCACTCTCCAGAGATTCTGTGCCGGCATAGCTATATTATACTCACCACTCTCCAGAGATTCTGTGCCGGCATGGATACATTATAATCCATGTAACATGTCACCTCCTGGTTCTCGGGGCGAAGGGGGGCAGCTACATCATGACTGAAATATACATATGGCAACATGGATGGCAGTTTGGCAATATGGATGGCAGTTTGGCAATATGGATGGCAGTTTGGCAATATGGATGCTTTAGCCACTATACCACGGAGACGGTGTATATGTGGTCCATAAGCTAGCCAGGATTTAATCTTCTCAGTGAAAGATCGTATTCGTATTCCTCCGCGGTTGGATGTACTTTTGTATTTTAGCTATTTTCTGATAATCATGAACAGTTAATTATAAAGTAATATATTATAATGAATTTGTTTAGTCTGAGGTTTTTAAATTTGACAGCAAACAGAAAGTAATTTGAAAATTATACTGGAACTATTTCTTATTACGTACAATCACACTAACAGAAGTGGTGATGCGGTTGTGTATTGTAGTGCAATGAGGCTCCTGACAGGGGCAACTAAAATTAATAAAATTTGAAAACAATTATTATGTTAGCCAAAATCATTGGCAATCATAAAAGAAAAATATTTCTATTTATTAATGTAAGATCGAGTGATTATCGAAATTTGTATTTCCACAAGTGGCATACGCAAATATCTATTTCATTTATTTAGAAGAGAACATTGCAAAAAATGATGGGGATAGTCACTTGAACTGTAAGTAATGTGCATATACCGGGTAGATGTAAAGTACATTCTTGCCTGCTTGCCAAAAAACATAGTTTCTACTACATGTGTGTGTTTTACGTTTATTTATCGTTGCTACCTCTTTGTTTCTGTTACGTGCACGGTTTACAGCACCGACACAAGACCTCGGTTTAAAGTCCCATTCTGAAAGACTGTTAATTTTATTAGCGTCAGACAGGGGATCGAACCTGCGCTCACTGTACTACATGCACGGTGACTCACCTATTAAGGGCCCGTCCAGTGATGCCATGTACAAGCTGTATAATGTCTCCATTCTTCACGGGGACCGGTGGATCGTCTACTAGCATAGATTCCCTACAAGAGAACACCGCACACAAACATTGAAAGGGAAACATAAATATATACTCACACTTATTATTTCCTAATCTAATATTTGTTTGTTTGTTCGGGGTTTAGTTTAAACTTTATTTATTTTACGATTGCGAAGCAAGTTCTAACAACTTATATTTATCACTTTCGTTGGTGCGGATGAAAGCGTAAATGTGGTCATTCATGTGGGAGGAAACCGGAGTACCCAGAGAAAACCCACCTGTCCGATCTGGCGACCACCGTACCATCTCACATACTTCCCGGTTCGAGGATCGAACCCGAGTTGCATTGGTGAGCAAGCGCGCTAACCACTGCGCTAATCGGACAGTTTGGGGTTTACGCCTGCATCAGCACCATTTTGGGCTATATCACCGACGGGCAGTTTACGTAACAACACCTTTCCTGGGCAGGCTCCAGTGGTTAACCAGTACTTGGTGCACCAACCTCCATAAGAAACTGCCAACTTTTTCATATAAATGACATGGTCTGAGCGGGGTTCGAACCCGTGACCATCAGTGATGATAGGTTACAGTGGTATACAAGTCAGCAACCGTAACAACTCAACCACGGAGGCGGACTTCCTCATCTAATAATGGCTGACAAACATAGCCTATGCACAAACATAGCCTACGCACATACATAGCCTATGCACAAACATAGTTTATGCACAAACATATTCTATGCACAAACATAGCCTATGCACAAACATAGCCTATGCACAAACATAGCCTATGCACAAACATAGCCTATGCACAAACATATTCTATGCACAAACATAGTCTATACACAAACATATTCTATGCACAAACATAGCCTATGCACAAACATATTCTATGCACAAACATATTCTATGCACAAACATAGCCTACACACAAACATATTCTATGCACAAACATATTCTATGCACAAACATATTCTATGCACAAACATAGCATATGCACAAACATATTCTATGCACAAACATAGTCTATACACAAACATATTCTATGCACACACATAGCCTTTGCACAAACATACATATTCTATGCACAAACATAGTCTATGCACAAACATAGCCTAAGCACAAACATAGCCTATGCACAAACATAGTCTACTCACAAACATAACCTATGCACAAACATAGCCTATGCACAAACATAGCCTACACACAAACATATTATATACACAAACATAGCCTACGCACAAACATAGTCTATACACAAACATAGCCTATGCACACACCTATTCTATACACAAACATAGCCTATGCACACACCTATTCTATACACAAACATAGCCTACGCACAAACATAGCCTACACATAAACATAGCCTATACACAAACATAGTCTACTCACAAACATAGCCTATGCACACACATATTCTACTCACAAACATAGCCTATGCACAAACATATTCTATACACAAACATAGCCTATGCACACACCTATTCTATACAAACTATTCTATACAAACATAGCCTATGCACAAGCAGTCTACTCACAAACATAGCCTATGCACAAACATAGCCTACACACAAACATAGTCTATGCACAAACATAGCCTACGCACAAACATAACCTACGCACAAACATAGCCTATGCACACACCTATTCTATACAAACTATTCTATACAAACATAGCCTATGCACAAGCATAGCCTACACACAAACATAGTCTATGCACAAACATAGCCTACGCACAAACATAGTATATACACAAACATAGCCTATGCACAAACATAACCTACGCACAAACATAGCCTATGCACAAACATAGTATATACACAAACATAGCCTATGCACAAACATAGTATATACACAAACATAGCCTATGCACAAACATAGTATATACACAAACATAGCCTATGCACAAACATAGCCTACGCACACACATATTCTATGCACAAACATAGTCTACTCACAAACATATTCTACTCACAAACATAGTCTATGCACAAACATAGTCTATGCACAAACATAGCCTATGCACAAACATAGCCTATGCACAAACATGCCTATCACAAACATAGCCTAGCACAAACATAGCTACACAAACATAGCCTACGCACAAACATAGTCTATGCACAAACATAGTCTATACACAAACATAGCCTATGCACAAACAGTCTATGCACAAACAGCCTATGCACAAATATAGCCTATGCACAAACATAGTCTATGCACAAACATAGTCTATGCACAAACATAGCCTATACACAAACATAGCCTACACACAAACATAGCCTATGCACAAACATAGCCTACACACAAACATAGTCTATGCACAAACATAGCCTACACACAAACATAGCCTATGCACAAACATAGCCTATGCACAAACATAGTCTATACACAAACATAGCCTATGCACAAACATTAGCCTATGCACAAATATAGCCTATGCACAAACATAGTCTATACACAAACATAGCCTATGCACAAACATAGCCTACGCACAAACATAGTCTATACACAAACATAGCCTATGCACAAACATAAAGCCTATGCACAAACATAGTCTATGCACAAACATAGTCTATGCACAAACATAGCCTATGCACAAACATAGCCTATGCACAAACATAGCCTATACACAAACATAGTCTATGCACAAACATAGCCTATGCACAAACATAGCCTACGCACAAACATATTCTATGCACAAACATAGCCTACACACAAACATAGCCTATGCACAAACATAGCCTATCTATGCACAAACATAGTCTACTCACAAACATATTCTACTCACAAACATAGTCTATGCACAAACATAGCCTATGCACAAACATAGCCTATGCACAAACATAGCCTATGCACAAACATAGCCTATGCACAAAAATAGCCTATGCACAAACATAGCCTGTCCCAGTTAAGTTTCATTAAAATGACTTTTTTGTTCCCCAAAACTACATAAACCTACTCGTGACTTCTCCGTCTTTGTACTCTATATATAAATGTATGTGCCACCAGTTGTGGACACCCTTACACTAACCTACATGGAAGCTTACTAATACACCAGTTAACAACATCCTTAAATTAACCCTTTTGGATGTTTAATAATCCACCAGCAGTTGTCAACATCCTTAAATTAACCCGCTTGGGTGTTTCATATTCCACCGGTTGTAAAATCCCCTTAAACTAACATGTTTCAATGTTCAATAATTCACCAGTTGTAAACCGCTTAAACTAACAAAACATGTTTGGATGTTCAGTCAAAATAATCCACCAGTTGTAAAACCACATAAATAAACATGTTTGGATGTTCAGTCAATAATTCACCAGTTGTAAACCGCTTAAACTAACTAAACATGTTTGGATGTTCAGTCAAAATAATCCATCAGTTGTAAAACCACATAAAATAAACATGTTTGGATGTCCAGTCAAAATAACCCACCAGTTGTAAAACCACATAAATAAACATGTTTGGATGTTCAGTCAATAACCCACCAGTTGTAAAACCACATAAATAAACATGTTTGGATGTTCAGTCAATAACCCATCAGTTGTAAAACCACATAAATAAACATGTTTGGATGTTCAGTCAATAATCCACCAGTTGTAAAACCACATAAATAAACATGTTTGGATGTTCAGTCAATAATCCACCAGTTGTAAAACCACATAAATAAACATGTTTGGATATTCAGTCAAAATAATCCACCAGTTGTAAAACTCCATAAACTGACCTATCTGGATGTTTTATAATCCACCAGTTCTGCACATCCTTATAGGTGTAACATGTCACCTGCTGCTGATGGCTGGAGCCCCGCCCATCGGGATACCGCACAGGATATACGTGTGCATGTGAGTGGAGCCAGCACTGTACATCAGGGTTTGGGTGATATGTGTGTTTCAAGGTAATCTGGGAACCGTAGGATATGTACAAGGGCTGGCCTTTAGTTAATGCAGCTAAACCTCCCTGAAATGTTCAGAATTCGCTATGATAGGTTTAAACACAGGCACTCCGATTAGCGCAGTGGTTAGCACGCTCGCTTCTCACCAATGCAACCCAGGTTCGATACTCAGATGGGAATTATGTGAGATGGTACGGTGGTTGCCAGATCGACAGGTGTGTTTTCTCCGGGCACTCCGGTTTCCTCCCACACGAATGACCACAAATACGCTGCCATCTACGCCACCGAGATTAATATAAGTTGTTACAGCTTGTTTCACAATCGTTGTAAAATAAATAGAGTTTATACTTATACAGGCATTTGAAGTCTCAAAAATAAATTAAAATTTTCCCCCTCAACGTCCGCCTCCGTGGTTGAGTGGTTAAGGTCGCTGACTTGTATACCACTGTAACCTATCATCACTGATGGTCACGGGTTCGAGCTCCGCTCAGGCTGTGTCTCATTTATATGAGAAAGTTGGCAGTTTCTTACGAGGTTGGTGCACCCAAGTACTGGTTAACCGCTGGAGCCTGCCCAGGAAAGGTGTTGTTAGGTAAACTGCCCGCCGGCGATATAGCCCAAAATGGTGCTGATGCAGGCGTAAAACCCGAAATATAACATAAAATAATTCCCCCTCAACGACCCCCACCACTTCCCTAATTGACATGTTATGACATAATTGGCATCTATCAAAGATTGAGGTCATGGGTAAGGTGGGTACTTTCTGCGTGTGTAGAGAAATAGTCTTCGGATGTGTATGTGATGGTTCAATAACGGTTTTTGAGAAAAGATCAAGTTTAAATTTTATTTATTTTACAACGATTGCAAAGCAAGTTTTAACAACTTATATTAATCACTCTGGGGTTGGCGCGGATGAAAGCGTATATGTGGTCATTCGTGTGGGAGGAAACTGGAGTCTCCGGAGAAACCCCACCTGTCCGATCGGGCGACCACCGTACCATCTCACATACTTCCTGGTCCGAGGATCAAACCCAGGTTGCATTGGTGAGAAGCGAGCGTGCTAAGTTGCTAACCACTGTGCTAATCGGACAGCCCGAGAAAAGATAGTAAATGTGTTAGGATTTGTTGGGCTCATCAAATATTTCTGGGGGCAGCTAACACCTAGAAACAGTATGCGACTTATCAAAGCACTTATTTGACCTTTTTTATTTTAATTATATGCAATTGTTGATGCAAATAAACGTTCATAACTTTCTGTTTCTTGATTTTTCTTGGAAATGCTAAATTTGGAAATGTCTTTGCTGAAGCCGGGATCAACACTTTATTTTGGTCATATTTACCTCTAGACTGGCTTGAAATGCACTTGTCATAGCATTATCGTGTGGCCCGGCCTTGGTCAGTTGGCTCAGATGAATGTAAAATATGTATATGTACAGTACAACTGGAACCGCAAGTAGAAACAGAAATCTGGCCAACACGTGATTCAACAAGCATAACTGCAGATATAAACATGAGAAAAATATCATTAGTTTACACAAATCTATTTTAGCACAATTGCGAAAATAGTTCTTACACCATTAGTTAAATCGCAATCGAGACCTCATTCCTGATGGAATCCATCGCCATGAGAAAGAGAGAAGAGGGAATATGAGTGCCTTGCCTAATGGCACATCGTACCGGCTACAGCTGGCCACAAACTCCGGCCTTTCACACCTGAAGTGAGCACGCTACCACTGCGCTATAACGACTTCCACAAAAACAAAATAATGTGACTCAATGCTCCAAGTGCAATATATAAATTGTACGCGTCACATTTTTGATGATGATTTCTACATACATGGGATCCATTTCTTGACATTTACACATACCGGTATGTGATTCGTTTCTTTAGTTTAATAATATTCGTAGATGGCAACGAATAGCGATTATACTATTTGAATATTCGGTTGGGAAGGTATTCGAATACTCGATTCTATCAAAAACTCAAAATCACTCAAACTCTTATAAAAATTGCCAAACTAACTTAATTTCTGTTTTACGCGTAAACGTCATCTTCTTCAAATGATTATTGAGATGGTACCCGAATTTGCATAGATTACACCTAGCAGTTTACTTATTCTCAGAGCGAGTCAAGCATTTCCAAACGTGTGACTGAGCGGATAGCATTTTTGAGGACAATATAATATTTGTTTCCGAATATTCGAATACTGGAATAGTATTCGATTATTTGGATGTTCGAGCGAATATTCAATTATTCGTTGCCATCCCTAATTCTTAGGCATTTTTTTCATACATTACATCACATTTATACATACAATGAAATACATGGAAAACAATTAAACATTAAATTAGGATTAATTAGTAGTAATACGATTTAATCTGGAAAAAAAGCAAATGGGTTGGGCTACAACATTATTTACAGCCCTCCTCATAATTCCCCAATGATTCGTTCCTAGAGACCAACGGAAATAACTCTCAGTTCAAAGCAGGAAAATTATATTATTTGTATAGAACAAATAAGGAAAAGTTTTGAGGGGGTGGGGGGGGGGGTACAACTCGCATATGTATTTATGCCTTTTGCAGCCATATATCGTGGAAGAAGATCTGTACACTTACATCCGACTTGGTGAAGTCTGCCAGCAGCTTCCAGTAGTCCCGGGACATCAGATACAAGATTAGCAACGCTGTGAACACTCCTACATACTTCACACTGCAGAGAATAGAAATAAATTATCAAATAATGTGTAAGCTATAATGTATTGTTGGCAGTCTGTAACAGTCATTGCCATTGGATAAAATTTATAATATTGTAAGATATTGACCAATAAGGGAATTCAATACAAAACGGTGAATGCCCCAGATTGAAACTGCAAAGAGAGAAAGTAAATGCTGTGAAATTCAGGTTACTTATTGGCATGTACAACAGTTGTTGTTATTGGATGAGAGTGATAAACTCACAAGATATCAACCAATCAGAGCATGCGGTACAAAACAGAGAATGACCTGGATGGAAAACTCCATTCTATATATATGGATTATGGACACAGGCGTTGAAAATTTAACTCATCTGTTCACCATGGAGAGCTAAAATGAGTTGAGAGCGAAAACAAATGTACGGTCCGCCTCCGGGGTCGAGTGGTTATGGTCGCTGACTTGAATACCACTGTGCCTATCATCACTGATGGTCACGGGTTCGAGCCCACCTCAGAATGTGTCTCTTTCTATGAAAAAGTTGCCAGTTTCTTACGGAGTAATGGTTAACCGCTGGACCCTGCCAAGGAAAGGTGTTGTTAGGTAAACTGCCCGTCGCTCAAAGAGACAACTGGTAGCGATGTTAAATAAACACAAATATTAAAAAAAATGCGAATTGTTATGCTTACTTTTAATTTTGTCAATTAAGTACCGGTAGCAAAATATGTTAATTAAAAGCAAAAAAAAATTGTTTGACCGTTTTATCTCTGGGTCCATAGCACTCCATTCCATTTCCTTCAAATGTTCCAGATCATTCCAAATAATTCCATTTCATTCCAAATAATTCCATTTCATTCCAAATAATTCCATTTCATTACAAATAATTCCATTTCATTCCAAATAATTCCATTTCATTCCAAATAATTTCATGTTTCTGTGAAGATTGTCACCCATTAGCATAACAAACTATAGAAAACAATAGAAATCTGCAAGAGTAACATACCTGAGAGTACATGCAATGGACACACCTGTCAGGGCCAACCAGAACCACCATTGCAGAGAAAAGGACCTGAAAATATCAAAAACAAAATTATAGCAATGTAATAAATCCATTAAACAATCAAAAAAAAAAAAATCAATTAAAATATAAAAAAATGGAGTTGAATAAAAGAAATCTGATTTTTTTCAAAATATAAAAGTAAAAAGTGAAGTGTTTGTTTATTATAGTGTCACCTCTATTTAAAGGGCCAGCCATTTCTGACTTATGAGACACCTCTTTCTATGAACATCAGTACTTCCCGAATCCTATGCTTGTATGTCAGGCGCCAGGCTGGTAGGCAATCGGTAACCATTATTTAACTAGCTGGCGGCTCACCAACCGGCCATATCAGAACGAACCCCTGACGAGATTCGAACCTTCGACCTCCCGCTCCGTAGGCCATAACCACCAGGCCACGGAGACTATAAATAAATATAATCAGTTTGGAATGATTTCCCGCTTTTTTCTTAAATTATCAGCTCACGTCTGCAATGCTCAGAAGGAGGCTGAGACATGTTTATAGTTTGGTAGTTGGTAAGTAACTGATTCATTTTAAGCGTACAATACATTAATTAGAAACAAATAGCTGAAAGTTTGTTTGTTTGAAAAAATAAATACGATGTTCAGTTTACAGGGGTAAATACAATGTTCAGTTTACAGGGGTAAATACAATGTTCAGTTTACAGGGGTATACAATGTTGTTTCAGGGGTGGTTGTACAGGGGTAAATACGGTGTTCAGTTTACAGGGGTAAATACATGTTCAGTTTACAGGGGTAAATACAATGTTCAGTTTACAGGGGTAAATACAATGTTCAGTTTACAGGGGTAAATACGATGTTCAGTTTACAGGGGTAAATACGAATGTTCAGTTTACAGGGGTAAATACAATGTTCAGTTTACAGGGGTAAATACAATGTTCAGTTTACAGGGGTAAATACGAATGTTCAGTTTACAGGGGTAAATACGAATGTTCAGTTTACAGGGGTAAATACGATGTTCAGTTTACAGGGGTAGATACGAATGTTGAAACAGCTATCAGGTTCGATCCCCCATCCAGGGATCGCAGGTTCGATCCCCCGGCTGACCATAATAAAATTAACAGTCTTTCAGATGGGACGTTAAACCGAGGTCTCGTGTCGGTGCTTTACACCGTGCACGTAAAAGAACCAGAGGAGACTCTGGAATGGGTCTCTGTCTGTATCATTGCCCTATCCTCCAAAAATCTCAAATGACTAATCTCTTCAGGAGGCGTCGCTCATATGGGTAACCGGTAGCGACGTAAAACACACGCTGTCTTGGAGTGTTTGTTCCGATTGTCGGTAGAGAGCGATGCATTCCGATTGTACGCAGGGCGTAGCAAACCGATTCAGGAAAGTCGTACTTTCACTTTCAGTTAGTTATATTGCAAACAACAGACTGTTGACTGACTGAAAATAATTAATCAATTTATAATGGAAGAAGGTGTAGTAGCATTGTTACCCGTGTGTAGAATTTCTACACGTGTGTATATAATAATTTTATTCCATACGATATAGTGTCCTTTAACTCTTGCAGTGTCAAATAAATTCAGAGCATGTGCAAACAACATAGATCCAGATCAGCCGAAGCATAACACCACGCCTGATCAGGATATATGTTGTTTGCTAATCGGACAGTGCTTCAGCTCCACTGTCTGAAGCGCAATCAGCATACAGCCTGATCAGACGGCACGTTCTGTTCTGTCTGATCTGGTTCTCTGCTTTTTGCAGTCGCTTTTATGCGACATATCATTTACTAGTGACTTACTTGTGAGTGAGATTTCTAAACTTGAGGTAACTAAGTAGAGCCAGACACATAAAGAACAGCAGCATGCCTTCCAGGAGTATAAACCGTGTCTGTACAATCAGGGCATTGTCTGTAATAATATAAACCATGTCTGTACAATCAGGGCATTGTCTGTAATAATATAAACCGTGTCTGTAAAATCAGATTGTCTGTAATAATATAAACGTATAAACCGTGTCTGTACCACCAGGGCATTGCCTGTAATAAAATAAACGCATAAACCATGTCTGTACAACCAGGGCATTGTCTGTAATAATATAAATGTATAAACTGTGTCTGTACAACCAGGGCATTGTCTGTAATAATAAACGTATAAACCGTGTCTGTACCACCAGGGCATTGTCTGTAATAATATAAACGTATAAACCGTGTCTGTACAACCAGGGCATTGTCTGTAATAATATAAACATGTCTGTACAACCAGGGCATTGTCTGTAATAATATAAACGTATACACTGTGTATGTACCACCAGGGCATTGTCTGTAATAATATAAACGTATAAACCGTGTCTGTACAACCAGGGCATTGCCTGTAATAATATAAACCGTGTCTGTACAACCAGGGAATTGTCTGTAATAATATAAACATATAAACTGTGTCTGTACCACCAGGGCATTGTCTGTTATAATATAAACGTATAAACTGTGTCTGTACCACCAGGGCATTGTCTGTAATAATATAAACGTATAAACTGTGTCTGTACAACCAGGGCATTGTCTGTAATAATATAAACGTATAAACTGTGCCTGTACCACCAGGGCATTGTCTGTAATAATATAAACCGTGTCTGTACAACCAGGGCATTGTCTGTAAGAATATAAACGTATAAACTGTGTCTGTACCACCAGGGCATTGTCTGTAATAATATAAACGTATAAACTATGTCTGTACCACCAGGGCATTGTCTGTAATAATATAAACGTATAAACTGTGTCTGTACCACCAGGGCATTGTCTGTAATAATATAAACTGTGTCTGTACAACCAGGGCATTGTCTGTAATAATATAAACCGTGTCTGTACAACCAGGGCATTGTCTGTAATAATATAAATGTATAGACTGTGTCTGTACAAACAGGGCATTGCCTGTAATAATAGAAACGTATAAACCATGTCTGTACAACCAGGGCATTGCCTGTAATAATATAAACGTATAAACTGTGTCTGTACAACCAGGGCATTGTCTGTAATAATATAAATGTATAAACCGTGTCTGTACCACCAGGGCATTGTCTGTAATAATATAAACGTATAAACCATGTCTGTACAACCAGGGCATTGTCTGTAATAATATAAATGTATAAACTGTGTCTGTACAACCAGGGCATTATCTGTAATAATATAAACATATAAACCATGTCTGTATCACCAGGGCATTGTCTGTAATAATATAAATGTATAAACTGTGTCTGTACAACCAGGGCATTGCCTGTAATAATATAAATGTATAAACCATGTCTGTACAACCAGGGCATTGCCTGTAATAATATAAACGTATAAACTGTGTCTGTACAACCAGGGCATTGTCTGTAATAATATAAATGTATAAACCGTGTCTGTACCACCAGGGCATTGCCTGTAATAAAATAAACGCATAAACCATGTCTGTACAACCAGGGCATTGTCTGTAATAATATAAATGTATAAACTGTGTCTGTACAACCAGGGCATTGTCTGTAATAATAAACGTATAAACCGTGTCTGTACCACCAGGGCATTGTCTGTAATAATATAAACGTATAAACCGTGTCTGTACAACCAGGGCATTGTCTGTAATAATATAAACCGTGTCTGTACAACCAGGGCATTGTCTGTAATAATATAAACGTATACACTGTGTCTGTACAACCAGGGCATTGTCTGTAATAATATAAACGTATAAACCGTGTCTGTACAACCAGGGCATTGCCTGTAATAATATAAACCGTGTCTGTACAACCAGGGAATTGTCTGTAATAATATAAACATATAAACTGTGTCTGTACCACCAGGGCATTGTCTGTTATAATATAAACGTATAAACTGTGTCTGTACCACCAGGGCATTGTCTGTAATAATATAAACGTATAAACTGTGTCTGTACAACCAGGGCATTGTCTGTAATAATATAAACGTATAAACTGTGCCTGTACCACCAGGGCATTGTCTGTAATAATATAAACCGTGTCTGTACAACCAGGGCATTGTCTGTAATAATATAAACGTATAACTCGTGTCTGTACAACCAGGGTATTGTCTGTAATAATATAAATGTATAAACCGTGTCTGTACAACCAGGGCATTGTCTGTAAGAATATAAACGTATAAACTGTGTCTGTACCACCAGGGCATTGTCTGTAATAATATAAACGTATAAACTATGTCTGTACCACCAGGGCATTGTCTGTAATAATATAAACGTATAAACTGTGTCTGTACCACCAGGGCATTGTCTGTAATAATATAAACTGTGTCTGTACAACCAGGGCATTGTCTGTAATAATATAAACCGTGTCTGTACAACCAGGGCATTGTCTGTAATAATATAAATGTATAAACTGTGTCTGTACAACCAGGGCATTGCCTGTAATAATAGAAACGTATAAACCATGTCTGTACAACCAGGGCATTGCCTGTAATAATATAAACGTATAAACTGTGTCTGTACAACCAGGGCATTGTCTGTAATAATATAAATGTATAAACCGTGTCTGTACCACCAGGGCATTGTCTGTAATAATATAAATGTATAAACCGTGTCTGTACAACCAGGGCATTGCCTGTAATAATATAAACATATAAACCGTGTCTGTACAACCAGGGCATTGTCTGTAATAATATAAATGTATAAACCGTGTCTGTACCACCAGGGCATTGTCTGTAATAATATAAACGTATAAACCATGTCTGTACAACCAGGGCATTATCTGTAATAATATAAATGTATAAACCATGTCTGTACAACCAGGGCATTGCCTGTAATAATATAAACGTATAAACTGTGTCTGTACAACCAGGGCATTGTCTGTAATAATATAAATGTATAAACCGTGTCTGTACCACCAGGGCATTGTCTGTAATAATATAAATGTATAAACCGTGTCTGTACAACCAGGGCATTGTCTGTAATAATATAAATGTATAAACCGTGTCTGTACAACCAGGGCATTGCCTGTAATAATATAAACATATAAACCGTGTCTGTACAACCAGGGCATTGTCTGTAATAATATAAATGTATAAACCGTGTCTGTACCACCAGGGCATTGTCTGTAATAATATAAACGTATAAACCGTGTCTGTACAACCAGGGCATTGTCTGTAATAATATAAACGTATAAACTGTGTCTGTACAACCAGGGCATTATCTGTAATAATATAAACATATAAACCATGTCTGTATCACCAGGGCATTGCCTGTAATAATATAAATGTATAAACTGTGTCTGTACAACCAGGGCATTGTCTGTAATAATATAAATGTATAAACCATGTCTGTACAACCAGGGCATTGTCTGTAATAATATAAACATATAAACCATGTCTGTACAACCAGGGCATTGTCTGTAATAATATAAATGTATAAACCGTGTCTGTACAACCAGGGCATTGTCTGTAATAATATAAATGTATAAACCGTGTCTGTACAACCAGGGCATTGTCTGTAATAATATAAATGTATAAACCATGTCTGTACAACCAGGGCATTGTCTGTAATAATATAAACATATAAACCATGTCTGTACAACCAGGGCATTGTCTGTCTGTAATAATATAAACGTATAAACTGTGTCTGTACACCAGGGCATTGTCTGTAATAATATAAATGTATAAACCGTGTCTGTACAACCAGGGCATTGTCTGTAATAATATAAACGTATAAACCGTGTCTGTACAACCAGGGCATTGTCTGTAATAATATAAATGTATAAACCATGTCTGTACAACCAGGGCATTGTCTGTAATAATATAAACATATAAACCATGTCTGTACAACCAGGGCATTGTCTGTAATAATATAAACGTATAAACCATGTCTGTACAACCAGGGCATTGTCTGTAATAATATAAATGTATAAACCGTGTCTGTACAACCAGGGCATTGTCTGTAATAATATAAATGTATAAACCGTGTCTGTACAACCAGGGCATTGTATGTAATAATATAAACGTATAAACCGTGTCTGTACAACCAGGGCATTGTCTGTAATAATATAAACATATAAACTGTGTCTGTACAACCAGGGCATTGTCTGTAATAATATAAACGTATAAACCGTGTCTGTACAACCAGGGCATTGTCTGTAATAATATAAATGTATAAACCGTGTCTGTACAACCAGGGCATTGTCTGTAATAATATAAATGTATAAACCGTGTCTGTACAACCAGGGCATTGTCTGTAATAATATAAATGTATAAACCATGTCTGTACCACCAGGGCATTGCCTGTAATAATATAAACATACTGCCATAGAAAATTTACCAAGCTATATAAATGCCCATGCCAGCATGACTGCCCATCTATTAATATCAAGTTCTATGGCTATCTGATACACCAGTTGTACAGTCAGACTGCCATAGAAAACTTACCAAGTAATATAAACGCCCCTGCCAGCATGGCAGCCCATTTATTGAAGCCGAGTTCGACGGCTATCTGATATACCATTGGAACAATCAGACTGCCACATATTGCGGGTAACATCCTCAACTCCTTGACAGGAAACTCGGGTGGATAACCTACAATAGTTAATATAATCACTATTACACAGATAAATTTCTGTATTTCAATAAATTTCATCATAAAACATCCAATCAATTTCTGTATTTCAATAAATTTCACCATAAAATATACAAAAACTTTCTGTATTTCAATAAATTTCACCATAAAACATACAATAAAGCAATTTATAAATGTCTGTATTTCAATAAATTTCACCATAAAACATACAAAAACTTTCTGTATTTCAATAAATTTCATCATAAAACAATACAATAAAGCAATTTATAAATTTCTATATTTCAATAAATTTCATCATAAAACAATACAATAAAGCAATTTATAAATTTCTATATTTCAATAAATTTCATCATAAAACAATACAATAAAGCAATTTATAAATTTCTATAT
>JABXNX010000029.1:298076-360633 GCA_014843695.1 Archivesica marissinica | reverse complement strand
ATAAATGTCTGTATTTCAATAAATTTCACCATAAAACATACAAAAACTTTCTGTATTTCAATAAATTTCATCATAAAACAATACAATAAAGCAATTTATAAATTTCTATATTTCAATAAATTTCATCATAAAACAATACAATAAAGCAATTTATAAATTTCTATATTTCAATAAATTTCATCATAAAACAATACAATAAAGCAATTTATAAATTTCTATATTTCAATAAATTTCATCATAAAACAATACAATAAAGCAATTTATAAATTTCTATATTTCAATAAATTTCATCATAAAACAATACAATAAAGCAATTTATAAATTTCTATATTTCAATAAATTTCATCATAAAACAATACAATAAAGCAATTTATAAATTTCTATATTTCAATAAATTTCATCATAAAACAATACAATAAAGCAATTTATAAATTTCTATATTTCAATAAATTTCATCATAAAACAATACAATAAAGCAATTTATAAATTTCTATATTTCAATAAATTTCATCATAAAACAATACAATAAAGCAATTTATAAATTTCTATATTTCAATAAATTTCATCATAAAACAATACAATAAAGCAATTTATAAATTTCTATATTTCAATAAATTTCATCATAAAACAATACAATAAAGCAATTTATAAATTTCTATATTTCAATAAATTTCATCATAAAACAATACAATAAAGCAATTTATAAATTTCTATATTTCATTATATTAGTGTATACAAATTTAGTTTAGCTCGATTACGAAACAAGTTCTTACAACTTACATTAATCGCTCTAGAGACCTCATTCCTGAATCCATCGCCACTAGGGCAATGTGGAATTTAAATGCCTTGCCTAAGGGCACAATCATAACGGCTCCAGCTGGGCAAGAACCACAGGCTTTTCGCACCTAAACACAAAAAAAAAATGTTATATCATACCTGCCCCAATTCTTTCAAAGCCGAGATTACCTTGAAAGCCGGTATATCCACCTGCAAGAGAAAACCGCACCTTGTTACTGCACATACACACATACAGGTAAGTCTGCGAATCAAGTTGGGGTCTGCTTGCCTGGGAGATGCGCAAGTGGATTTGGACAGGTGACATTATGAGATTAAATCATTCTAACATGGCTCCGCATTTTGTCTGGAATTTACCGCGTTTAAATCTACAATAAAACATTGTAACATTTAGTGAGTGAAGTCAAACCAGACGTACTTATATTACCATGTTTGTAGTTTTGAGACATTATTTATGCACTCTTATTAACACCAACTATTTGTTTAGCTATTTAGATATTTTGGTTAGGATAGAAATAATATTTGTATTTGAGTTATTAAAAAATTAATAAATATTAATGAAATAGAATTGTTAAAAATATCTAAGTATATAAAAGAATCTATGTTTCTAAGAAAACACACCATAGATAATATCACTGTTTCTTAACATTGGCATGGCATGGCATGTATGTATGTATGTACTTGTGTATGTCTTTGCCATAGTTTATACTTATGTAAATGGCCAAAGGCAATGTATTGCTGATAATGCCAACTTGAAACTTGTTATTTATAGTCGATTAAAACATGGTTTGTCGTTCTGAGTGCCGCAATTAACCATTTATGCCTATAACTAGAGTTACAACCATGCATTGTATACTACAATTGACTAAGTCATGTGACTTGCTTTGCCTCGGTTTGAATCACACGATTAATCGATCCAGTGAAAACGCGCTTGAGCGCACAAATCATCATATGCTTTTACTGGAACATGACAGTGTTTGAGTAATAATTTTGGCATTTGTGGCTTGTAACGTTTTAGAACTTTGTTGGGTAAGAACACAACGTTGTATGCCACCTCTGTATTTGGAAGTCTCTTACCCACAAATGCCAACATCAGTTTGCCGAGGGGTGGATGCACATCAAAAAAGAAAATTTGTTTCAAGTACAGTGAAACAAACTTGGCGAAGTGAAGCTCATCGAACCTGGAAATAGACGAGAAACATAAATATGGGTTCATGTTGATCGGTGGAAAACATGGTGTATGGTGGAAATCATGTTGATCTGTGGAAAACATGTTGATCTGTGGAAAACATGTTGATCGGTGGAAATCATGTTGATCTGTGGAAAACATGTTGATCGGTGGAAAACATGTTGTACGGTGGAAATCATGTTGATCTGTGGAAAACATGTTGATCAGTGGAAAACATGTTGTACAGTGGAAATCATGTTGATCTGTGGAAAACATGTTGATCTGTGGAAAACATGTTGATCTGTGGAAAACATGTTGATCGGTGTAAATCATGTTGATCGGTGGAAATCATGTTGATCGGTGAAAATCATGTTGATCTGTGAAAAACATGTTGATCTGTGGAAATCATGTTGATCGGTGGAAATCATGTTGATCTGTGGAAATCATGTTGATCTGTGGAAATCATGTTGATCTGTGGAAATCATGTTGATCGGTGGAAAACATGTTGATCGGTGGAAAACATGTTGATCGGTGGAAAGCATGTTGGTCTGTGGGAATCATGTTGATCTGTTGGAAATCATGTTGATCTGTGGAAAACATGTTGATCTGTGGAAATCATGTTGATCTGTGGAAAACATGTCGATCTGTTGGAAATCATGTTGATCTGTGGAAATCATGTTGATCTGTGGGAAACATGTTGATCTGTGGAAATTGTTTATCTATAGAAAACACGTTGCTCTGTGGAAAATATGTTGATCTGTGGAAACATGTTGATCTGTGGAAATGTATGTTTATCTGTGGAAATTATGTTTATCTGTGTAAATCATGTAGATCTGTGGAAATAAGAAACGATTCATAGATGTTTAGCGATTTCTCGTGTTCTTGATGGGCACAAATTCTCGGACGAAGAAAAACAGGTCTAAATTTATTTGGAGAGTGCATGGAACAGGGAACAAAACTAATGAAGCTGCTACACGCAAATTCTGAAAATAAGGGAATGAGATAATGTTTCAGACTGGTACATATGCCGTCTGCTGTCAAACGTGATACGGAAGCAATCATACATTAGAGAACCAGCTCGTCAAATATGCAAATAATTTTATTGCATATTTTGAGAACAAAAGAATGGGATTGAATATATGAAAACACAAAGAAAGTATGTGGGTATAGTAATAAATGTTTGTTATGTTATGTTTCGGGTTTTACGCAAGCATCCGCACCATCTTGGGCTATATCGCCGGAGGGCAGTTTACCTAACAATACCTTTCCTGGTCAGGCTCCAGCAGTTAACCAGTTCTTGGGTGCACCAACCTCCGAAAGAAACTGCCAACTTTTTCATATAAATGAGACACGGCTTGAGCGTGGCTCGGACCCGTGACAATCAGTGATGATAGGTTACAGTGGTATACAAGTCAGCGACCGTAACCACTTGACCACGGAGGCTGACTCATCTGTTTGTTGTAATTGTTTGTTTACAACTAGTACCTGGTCTTGTACGTGTACGTCCTCTGTGGCCGGAAAAAGCAACAACTATTAAATGTTTTTATAGTAGTTGTTTGCTTCGACAGGGCACTGGCAACTGTCGCTAAGTTAGATTCTACCAGACAAGACAGAAATCGCACCAGAGTGTGTTTTACGTTTATTTATCGTCGCTACCGGTTGCCCATATGAGCGACGTCTCCTGAAGAGATTAGTTATTTTAGATTTTGGAGGATAGTGCATGATACAGACAGAGACCAATTCCAGAATCTCCTCTGGTTCTTTTACGTGCATGGTGTAAAGCACCGACATGAGACCTCGGTTTAACGTCCCATCTGAAAGACTGTTAATTTTATTAGGGTCAGACGGGGGAAGGAACCTGCGATCCCTGGATTACCAGTCCAGCGTGTTACCACTGGACTACAGATCCGTCTGTATCACATCGGAACTCAGGAGGGAGGCTGAAATATGGCTAGGACTGAGATAGGAGGATCGCTTTCTTTTGTTTCAATGTTTATTTTGTTTCATTTTTTGTCTGTTTACACTTTGAATTGTTTATTTATGAATTATACTTTTCTTCTAAAACTCTTATATATTAACTCTTTGCATGCTGGGTAAATAACAGCTATAAATAGTTTTAAAAAATTGTAGCAGACAACAAATGATATATTTTAATTTATACAAATTTATTTTAGCTCGAATGCGAAACAAGTTCTTACAACTTATATTAATCACTCTCGAGACCTCATTCCTGATGGAATCCATCGCCACGAGAGAGAGAGAAGAGGCAACGTGGAATTTAAATGCCTTGCCTAAGGGCATAATCGTAACGGCTCCAGTGGGGCTCGAACTCCAGACCTTTTGTACCTGAACCGAACGCGCATCCACTGCCATCTATATGACCATCATTTTCACCGTTAAATGGCAGAGTAAAGGGACATGACTCCCTATTACAAATCAACATAAGTGAAAAAACGAAATTGAAATCCACTACTTGTACAATACTTACACGACAGCTCTAGGAAAGCCAAGCTGCCATGTTCTGCTTAATACTGCAGCTATAAATAGTCCTATGTGCATGAAGTCCAGCTGTATGGTAACTGTGAAGGGTTCTTTCTTTTTCTTTGCTCTGTCCGCCATCTATAGACAAAATAAATGAAATATATGTGTAGACTTAGTCATGGTCTGTGTATGCTTAGTCATGGTCTGTGTAGGCTTTAGTCATGATCTGTGTAGGATTAGTCATGGTCTGTGTAGGATTAGTCATGGTCTGTGTATGCTTAGTCATGGTCTGTGTAGGATTAGTCATGGTCTGTGTATGCTTAGTCATGGTCTGTGTAGGATTAGTCATGATCTGTGTAGGATTAGTCATGGTCTATGTATGCTTAGTCATGGTCTGTGTAGGATTAGTCATGATCTGTGTAGGATTAGTCATGATCTGTGTATGCTTAGTCATGGACTGTGTAGGATTAGTCATGATCTGTGTAGGATTAGTCATGATCTGTGTAGGATTAGTCATGATCTGTGTAGGATTAGTCATGATCTGTGTATGCTTAGTCATGGTCTGTGTAGGATTAGTCATGGTCTGTGTAGGATTAGTCATGGTCTGTGTAGGATTAGTCATGGTCTGTGTATGCTTAGTCATGATCTGTGTAGGATTAGTCATGGTCTATGTATGCTTAATCATGATCTATGTATGCTTAATCATGGTCTGTGTATGCTTAATCATGATCTGTGTATGATTAGTCATGATCTGTGTAGGATTAGTCATGGTCTGTGTAGGATTAGTCATGATCTGTGTAGGATTAGTCATGGTCTGTGTATGCTTAGTCATGATCTGTGTAGGCTTAGTCATGGTCTGTGTATGATTAGTCATGATCTGTGTATGATTAGTCATGATCTGTGTAGGATTAGTCATGGTCTGTGTAGGATTAGTCATGATATGTGTAGGATTAGTCATGGTCTGTGTATGCTTAGTCATGATCTGTGTAGGCTTAGTCATGGTCTGTGTATGATTAGTCATGATCTGTGTATGATTAGTCATGATCTGTGTAGGATTAGTCATGGTCTGTGTAGGATTAGTCATGGTCTGTGTATGCTTAGTCATGATCTGTGTAGGATTAGTCATGGTCTGTGTAGGATTAGTCATGGTCTGTGTAGGATAAGTCATGATATGTGTAGGATTAGTCATGATCTGTGTAGGATTAGTCATGATCTGTGTAGGATTAGTCATGGTCTGTGTAGGCTTGGTCATGGTCTGTGTAGGATTAGTCATGATCTGTGTATGCTTAGCCATGGTCTGTGTAGGATTAGTCATGGTCTGTGTAGGATTATTCATGATCTGTGTATGCTTAGTCATGATCTGTGTAGGATTAGTCATGGTCTGTGTAGGATTAGTCATGATCTGTATAAGATTAGCCATGGTCTGTGTAGGCTTAGTCATGGTATGTGTAGGCCTAGTCATGGTCTGTGTAGGATTAGTCATGGTCTGTATAGGATTAGCCATGGTCTGTGTAGGCTTAGTCATGGTCTGTTTAGGATTAATCATGGTCTGTGTAGGATTAGTTATGGTCTGTTTAGGCTTTAGTCATGGTCTGTGTATGATTAGTCAAGGCCTGAGCGAGGCTCGAACCCATGATAGGTTACAGTGGTATACAAGTCAGCGACCGTAACCACTCAACCACGGATGCAGACAGTGTTTGCCTGTTGCATATCAGAAGTATGGAAATAAAAAGGAGTAATTGGCCTCCTCTATTGTGGAGTTAAAGGTTAATTGGAAATAAAAAGGAGTAATTGGCCTCCTCTATTGTGGAGTTAAAGGTTAATTGACCTCCTATATTGTGGAGTTAAGGGTTAATTGGAAATAAAAAGGAGTAATTGGCCTCCTCTATTGTGGAGTTAAAGGTTAATTGGACATAAAAAGGAGTAATTGGCCTCCCCTATTGTGGAGTTAAAGGTTAATTGGAAATAAAAAGGAGTAATTGGCCTCCCCTATTGTGGAGTTAAAGGTTAATTGGACATAAAAAGGAGTAATTGGCCTCCTCTATTGTGGAGTTAAAGGTTAATTGACCTCCTCTATTGTGGAGTTAAAGGTTAATTGGCCTCCTCTATTGTGGAGTTAACGGTTAATTGGAAATAAAAAGGAGTAATTGGCCTCCTCTATTGTGGAGTTAAAGGTTAATTGACCTCCCCTATTGTGGAGTTACGGGTTAATTGGAAATAAAAAGGAGTAATTGGCCTCCTCTATTGTGGAGTTAAAGGTTAATTGGAAATAAAAAGGAGTAATTGGCCTCCTCTATTGTGGAGTTAAAGGTTAATTGGAAATAAAAAGGAGTAATTGGCCTCCCTTATTGTGGAGTTAAAGGTTAATTGGAAATAAAAAGGAGTAATTGGCCTCCTCTATTGTGGAGTTAAAGGTTAATTTACCGCCTCTATTGTGGAGTTAAAGGTTAATTGGCCTCCCCTATTGTGGAGTTAAAGGTTAATTGGCCTCCCCTATTGTGGAGTTAAAGGTTAATTGGCCTCCCCTATTGTGGAGTTAAAGGTTAATTGGCCTCACCTATTGTGGAGTTAAAGGTTAATTGGCCTCCCCTATTGTGGAGTTAAAGGTTAATTGGCCTCCCCTATTGTGGAGTTAAAGGTTAATTGGCCTCCCCTATTGTGGAGTTAAAGGTTAATTGGCCTCCCCTATTGTGGAGTTAAAGGTTAATTGGCCTCACCTATTGTGGAGTTAAAGGTTAATTGGCCTCCCCTATTGTGGAGTTAAAGGTTAATTGGCCTCCCCTATTGTGGAGTTAAAGGTTAATTGGCCTCCCCTATTGTGGAGTTAAAGGTTAATTGGCCTCCCCTATTGTGGAGTTAAAGGTTAATTGGCCGCCCCTATTGTGGAGTTAAAGGTTAATTGGCCTCCCCTATTGTGGAGTTAAAAGTTAATTGGCCTCCTCTATTGCAGAGTTAAAGGTTAATTGGCCTCCCCTATTGTGGAGTTAAAGGTTAATTGGCCTCCTCTATTGTGGAGTTAAAGGTTAATTGGCCTCCTCTATTGTGGAGTTAAAGGTTAATTGGCCTCCTCTATTGTGGAGTTAAAGGTTAATTGGCCTCCTCTATTGTGGAGTTAAAGGTTAATTGGCCTCCTCTATTGTGGAGTTAAAGGTTAATTGGCCTCCTCTATTGTGGAGTTAAAGGTTAATTGGCCTCCTCTATTGTGGAGTTAAAGGTTAATTGGTCTCCTCTATTGTGGAGTTAAAGGTTAATTGGCCTCCTCTATTGTGGAGTTAAAGGTTAATTGGCCTCCTCTATTGTGGAGTTAAAGGTTAATTGGCCTCCTCTATTGTGGAGTTAAAGGTTAATTGGTTAATGAATTTGCTTACTGATTGTCTAAATACTTTTACTTTATATTCATGGGCCCGGCTTCAAGAAAAACATGCTAGAGCTTAAGTTAGAGGGCAATTTGGGAGCCTTCTCGGGGAGAGGTTTTTCAAATAAAATATATACGGACACTCGGTGTGGTCTACAAACTTCTCCCTCGTAAACATTCTCCCTATTTTAAGCTGAGGACTCTCAGTTTGGTCAACAAACTTCTCCCTCCTAAACACTCTCCCTATTTGAACCCTTTTAATACTACAGACCTCTAAATAGTCTTATAAAACGTGTATCTGCACTTTTTTATAGTAATATTACTATGTTTAGACAAAATTACCCATTTTGATAAATGAACTGGTCCAAATGTAAATTTAAGTCCTGAACATATGTCAGTTTTCTATATTTCCCCCCAGAAGTGAATAGTGCTATTCAATAGTATAATGAGCTACCGTAACAAATTTCAAAAGATCAACTTTTAATTTAACTCGGAGGGGCAAAACTCGGAGGGGCAAAGTAGAATTGCGCGACCGTGTGTGAAACTGATCCCTGCTGATTAAAACTTATTTGACAACAAAACCGAATATCCTTGCCTGTTGAAATCACAGGAGGGCGGGCGTAAACCTACTTTAATAGTATAATTGGGCCTGTAAAACGTTTTTAAAAACCACAATTTTATGTCTTATATTTACAACACGTTTCCCCGCCCAATTACACGTAAACTATCAATGTATTGTACAATATGCCAATGGTTTAAATCAAGTTCATGTAAATAGAATTTATGCAGTCATGTTTGTCTTTTATAAACGATAAAATCCATAAAATAAATAGTTATTTTTTAAATAGTTATTATTTAACCCTTTCAACCCCACAGGCCTCTAAATAGGCTTATGAAAAGTGTAGATCCAGATGAGCCGGCTCATAACGAGCCGTCTCATCAGGATCTGCACTTTTTTGCCAGTAATAATTATTACTATTTTTAGATAAAATTACCCATTTTTATCAATGAACTGGTCCAAAGGTAATTTTTTTATTCATTTATTGGTCTAAAAATAGCATGCACCAATCCATGTCAGTTACTTGGGGTTGAATGGGTTAAATAGAATTTATGCAGTCATGTTTGTCTTTTATAAATGATTAGCGCAGTGGTTAGCGCGCTCGCTTCTCACCAATGCAACCTGGGTTTGATCCTCGGACCAGGAAGTATGTGAGATGGTACGGTGGTCGCCCGATCGGACAGGTGGGGTTTCTCCGGAGACTCCAGTTTCCTCCCACACGAATGACCACATATACGCTTTCATCCGCGCCAACGAGAGTGATTAATATAAGTTGTTAGAACTTGCTTCGCAATCGTTGTAAAATAAATAAAGTTTAAAATGATAAAATCCATAAAATAAATAGTTATTATTTACATACCTTGTTAACACGTTGCAAAAATGAAAACATTGTTATTGTTAAAAGTCACGCTTGATAAAATCTCAAAGCATTGATTTGTGAGAGTTATAATATTACAACAAGTTAGGACTTAATTAAGTTGCAAATTTAAATAGCTTGACTACATAGTTGGACACGTGGATATTTTAAAACCGACGTGTATTTCCTTTTCCCCGCAACTATTAAAATCAAACAACCCCCAGGATGGTAAATAACTCCTAAGATAAATACCACAAATCAAATGGCAAACATGGTTTTTCAAATATTTTATGTGATAAAATAAATGTGGCAGAAATGTACAGAGCGGTACGTAGTAGGCCTACATGTATTAATTAATTGACCAAAACTCACAATTTATCCTGGGGCCAACAGGAAATCTAACCAGTGAAATTAATGAAGCTGACAGAAAGACCTGTACCAGGGATCAGTTTAGAGGGCGATGTGGGCGAAATTGTCGCCCTAGGGACCCTGACTTCGCCCTCTGGGGGCCCCACTTCTCCCTAAAAATACTGTGCATTTTAACCCTATTTTGCAGAAGTATATTAAAGAACACCATTTAACCCTTTCAACACCACAGACCTTAAATAGGCTTATGAAAGTGTAGTCCAGTACCGGCTCGTACGAGCCGTCTCATCAGGATCTGCACTTTTTTGCCAGTAATAATTATTACTATTTTTAGATAAAATTACCCATTTTGTAAATGACTGGTCCAAATGTATTTTCTTATTATTTTTGGTCTAATAGCATGCATTGTCAGTTACTTGGGTTGAGGGTTAGGAAGCGATCACGCACTTTCTCACTTCTCCCAAAAATTCTGACCTAGAATGAACCCTGCTGTACAAAATGAAAGTAAAACGTAGTTGGGAATAGACGCAGACGGATCTGTAGTCAAGTGGTATCACGCTGGACTGGTAATCCAGGGATCGCAGGTTCGATCCCCCCGTCTGACCCTAATAAAAATAACAGTCTTTCCGATGGGACGTTAAACCTAGGTCTTGTGTCGGTGCTTTACACACGTGCGCGTAAAAGAACCAGATGAGACTCTGGAATGGGTCTCTGTCTGTATCATTGCACTATCCTCCAAAAATCTAAAATGACTAATCTCTTCAGAAGGAGTCGCTCATATGGGCAACCAGTAGCAACTATCAATAAATGTAAAACACACACACAGTTGGGAATAGCCCTATTTTCTAGACAGCTTCATTAAAAAGTACCGGTCATAAGTTGACCGTTTTCTCATCCAGATAGATATCTTTATTACCTCCACAATGGGAGAGCATCATAATTATGTTGAACAAATACAAGTAAAGCATGCAACAAAACAGAAAATACAAATACATATGGTATGTACATATGTGCATTAAATTAAGCAGTGTCGTTTTCAATATTTCGCTGACGGAATATTATAAAATTAGATTAATCCAATACTGAATCTTGTCGAAACGAAACACAAGGTCCAGAGTAGGCAGCATAGTGAAATTCCTAGTGCAGGGTTCATTCTAGGTCAGAATTTTTGGGAGAAAGCGCGTGATCGCTTCCTTAAATGGTGATCTTTTATATACTTGTGCAAAATAGGGTTAAAATGCACAGTACAACCATTAAATACAACATTTGAATAGGAGTGCTTTATAATGGGCCAGTGTATCTTACTAGACACAATGTTGTTTGAAAATCGCAAGAAGTGGGGCCCCCAGAGGGCGTAGTCAGGGTCCGTAGGGCGACAATTTCGCCCACATCGCCCTCTAGAATGATCCCTGCTAGTGTCGCTATGTATATATAGCAAGACTGAATTTAGTTATCAGTTTAACATTGAATGAATTTCCTTAGCACTAGCTAACAGTATATTTTGCCTGGCAAAACCATCACTATCCTATTGGTAAAAAGACCAGCCAGCAAATGACATATTTGGTTAATTTGTTGTTGGGAGATAAAGTCCATGTATACACGGGTATTAGTATGTGTTACTATAGTCGTCCATAAACATTTTCGCCGAGCTTCATTTTTTGCAGCAAAAGTATATTTTGTGGATGATGAGATTATCAACTAGAAGGAGACATTTCAGGCCTCGACAAATGTTTAATTTCTTACTCGTCCTACTGGGCGAGTGATGCCACTGTGCGACTCGTCCAGATTGGACTATCACTCGTCCCATGTATTTTAGGAAAATTAAAAATCGTCAGAATTGCACATTAATTTATTAATAAATGCAATTATGTGGCAGCATAAACACATTAAAATATTCTCAGTGATTTCCCATTATCACGCCTGGTAATCATTCCGAAGAAAGTAAAACGGATATTATTTTATTTTGTTCCTTCGATTTGTATTGGATATTTAGCTGAAATTTTCACTCGTCCGACTGGGCAAGCGACTTGGAATTTCTACTCGTCCAGATCGAAAAGTCACTCGTAAATACGAGCGGACGAGTGGATTTGTCGAGCCCTGCATTTATCACACAGTTCAGCTCTACAAAAGGATAATCATTTCCTCCACAACAGAAGGGGCCAGTTACTCATTTTTATGTCCATACAGTTGGTTAAGCAATCTAGGCACACTGTACTACATAATCAATACCGGTATCTATGGTAATGGATATCGGCTATAATATATGGGAAGCGATAACGGTGTTTTAACAGGGTTCATTCTAGGTCAGAATTGTTGGGAGAAGTGAGAAAGCGCGCGATTCCGTCCTTAAATGGTGTTATTTAATTAATTTCAACAAAATATAGTTAAAATGCACAGTATGACCATTAAATATATTTGAATAGAAGGAGTGCCTTACAATGGGACAGTGTATCTTACTGGCCAAAATTATGTATGAAAATTGTAAAAAAAAAATTAGGGAGAAGGGCGAAGTCAGGGTCCCTAGGGCGACTATTTCGCCCACTAAACTGATCCCTGTGTTTATATGGAGTAATGGGTAGAGACGTCGTAGTTTCCACATATTCACCAAGCTACAGGGCTGCTAATTAATTATATTTTGTTAAATTAATTACAATAATTCTAATTAATAATAAACATATTAAATATAAATAAACTGATTTCCCTTTTCTGAAATGTTGAGCATAACCCATTTTGAATCTTGAAATGTTGAGCATAACCCATTTTGAATCTTGAAATGTTGAGCATAACCCAATTTGAATCTTGAAATGTTGAGCATAACCCATTTTGAATCTTGAAATGTTGAGCATAACCCAATTTGAATATTGAACTGTTGAGCATAACCCATTTTGACTCTTGACATGTTGAGCATAACCCATTTTGACTCTTGACATGTTGAGCATAACCCAATTTGAATCTTGAAATTTTGAGCATAACCCAATTTGAATCTTGAACTGTTGAGCATAACCCATTTTGACTCTTGACATGTTGAGCATAACCCATTTTGAATCTTGAAATGTTCAGCATAACCCATTTTGACTCTTGAAATGTATAACATAGTTTAACTGTTCAAATGTTCAGCATAACCCATTTTGAATCTTGAAATTTTGAGCATAACATATTTTGAATCTTAAAAGTTTGGCTCTGACAATGGTTACGGAAACCTTCAATTTCAGGTCCTATTTGGACAATGTACCTTATCATTCTCGTCACTGCAACCTGTACTGGTTTCATTTTCATCTTCCATTTTCTAGTCTTATTAAAATACCTGTTAATAAATGGAAATAATATTGCAGTAATATGTTCAGGAGATACAAATGATGTTGGAAGTCGTGATAGCACGTTCGCATCAGATGCGAAAGGTCCAGAGTTCGAGCCCCGCTGGAGCCGTTACAATTGTGCCCTTAGGTAATGCATTTAAATTCCACCTTGCTTCTTCTCTCTCACTTGTGGCGATGGATTCCATCAGGAATGAGGTCTCGAGAGTGATTAATATAAGTTGTAAGAACTTGTTTCCCAATCAAGCTAATATTAATTTGTATAAACCATGTTGGGCGATATAACAGAATGCTACATATGTCACATTGGGCAATTGTTTGTTTGGGTTTTACGCCTGCATCAGCACCAGTTTGGGCTATATCACCGGTGGGCAGTTTACCTAACAACACCTTTCCTGGGCAGGCTCCAGCTGTTTCTTAGTTTAGTTGAATGATGATGCATTAATTACATAAAATCACATTAATTCTTTAAAGCAGCATTACATCGTAATAAAGGATGTTTTGGGTAAAATATAAATACTAATGAGTATGTGTTTACAAAAATCGAAAGAGTCGCTCAGAAACGATAAAATTCCAATAAATATAAACTGTCGTATACGCGAATTTGTTTATCAACACACGAAATGTAAACACGCACAGCGCGCGTGAGTGAAACAAAAAGAGGATGTAGAAAACAACGTATATATTTTGAACATGAAAGACTATCTATCTATTCTATCTATCTTCCTCTAATGTCAAATCCCTCGCGGGGATGTAGACATGTCCCTAAAAGACTTAGATAACAGAGGTATGAATCAACATCTCAAGTAATTTAATTAAAAAAGACAACGTGGGACAAATGGGGAACGATGCATTCCGAATGTAAACAAGTGCGGACGATGCGTTCTGGTTGTAAACAAATCGATCGACTCGGAAAGTCCTACTTTCGGTTTCGAGTTTGTTTTATCGCAAAATAAAAACATTGTTTACCAATTGAACATAAGTATACAAAGTCTAATGTTAGAATGTATAGCAGCATTACTACGTAAAATTTTAATCTTTCAAATATCTTTTATTTCATACGATGTAATGCTGATTTAAACTTTATTTATTTAAACTGTTAAACTTAGGTTAGACTTGTTTGATAAGCTAATATTGCCAATTCTTAATTATGGCAGTGAAATATGGGGATTTCATCAACATAATTCGATAGAACGGTTAGTGGAAGTCGTGATAGTGCAGTGGATGCGCGTTCGCTTCAGGTGCGAAAGGTCCGGAGTTCGAGCCCCACTGGAGCCGTTACGATTGTGCCCTTAGGCAAGGCATTTAAATTCCACATTGCCTCTTCTATCCTTCATGGCGATGGATTCCATTAGGAATGAGGCTTCGAGAGTGATTAATATAAGTTGAAAGAACTTGTTTCGCAATCGAGCTAAATAAATTTGTATAGTATAGAACGGTTAAAAGTTTAAACATTATATTTATTTTACAATCTTTACAGTCTTATGTCAACAACCTTACTGTAGTTTAAACTTTATTTATTTTACAACGACGAAGCAAGTTTTAACAACTTATATTAATCATTCTTGTTGGCGCAGATGAAAGCGTATATGTGGTCATTCGTGTGGGAGGAAACCGGAGTACCCGGGGAAACCCCACCTGTCTGATCTGGCGACCACCGTACCATCTCACAATCTTCCCGGTCCGAGGATCGAACCCGGGTTGCATTGGTGAGAAGCGAGCGGGCTAACCACTGCGCTAATCGGACAGCCGATATGACATTAACGATAGTGGTAGAAATAACAGTCAAATATGTTATGAAATTTCGTCAGAATTGTGTCATAGCGTGACAAAATTCTAATAACTTCCATGACACATTTCCAGATTTTTCAACTACAAATAACAAAAACATATTATGAATTGTCATCTGCTACAATTATTTGAATATTCAGTGGCATTACAGGGCTCAAGCAAGACCCAAGTTTTTGGGAGAAGTGAGCAAGTGTGCGATTGCATCATCTAATGGTATTATTTAGTAAATTTCAATGTAATGGGGTTAAAATACACAATATGACCATTAAATACAATATTTGAATAGAAGGAATGCTTTGGCGATGGATTCCATCAGGAATGAGGTATTGAGAGTGATTAATATAAGTTGAAAGAACTTGTTTCGCAATCCAGCTAAAATAAATTTGTATAAACTAAGGAATGCTCTACAATTGCCAGTGTATCTTACTGGACAATATTTCTGTCTGAAAATTGTAAACAATTCAAACAAATTTTTAATTTTTTTTAGGGAGAAGTGGTGACCCCAGGGGGCGAAGTCTGGGTGTCAAGGGTGACTACTTCACAAAAAATCAAACTTGAGCAAAATTTCCCACAACTCTTTTAAAATCTACAAAATGTACCACACTATGTTCTGTTATTGCTGGATGAATTCTGTTTTAGCCTAATAGGGCTGTCAACCTTGTCAACTGTCATTTTGTCGAGAACAGTTCTTATTCTTCTATAAAATGTTAATTGCACTTTCCGTATATTATTATTTTCTTAAGTCATGAAAACATCTTTCAAATCACTCTTGTTGACAGTTTTAGCTTCATCATGTGACCGTGCTACTCAATACAGCTATCGCAACGGTGTGAGGTGCCTTGCTCAATGATACCACATATGTGCCCTGAACGAGTATCGAACCAGGAACCCTTCGATTCCAAATCCAACACTATACCACTGCCCCACAAACAGCAGTTCTTGTTTATGTTTTGACTGTGGAGAAAAGGGACATTTCAAGCGGAATTGCCCAAGATCTGGTGACAGGTATGCGTCACGTCGCCATTAAACTGGAACGGGTAGAGTTCAGCATGAAAGTCCGGGTAGCTGGTATGGAAGCAACAGCTATAGTAGACTCCGCAGCCCAGGTGTCGATCATTTCAGATAGGCTATATAACTCACTACAGAAACCACCTCCGAAGCTACGTGAGGTAAAACTCATGACTGCAGGTAGACAGATGAGTATTGAAGGGTTTGGTGATAGGACCTGTACGGTTAAAGATTGGCGCATAGTGGTATAGCGAGCAAATTTATGTGGCTCCAATCGAACAATATATGCTCCTCGGTTTTGACATATTATGTCGAGGGTCTGCCGTGTTAGACATGGGTAGAGGCATATTGGTGTTTGATGGGCAGGAGATAAACCTGTATGGAGGTAACAGTGCAGAAACGCCTGTGGTTGCTCGGGTTACAGTGGCCAAACACCAGACCATCCCACCTAACTCCGTGATGAGGGTGAAATGTATTCTTAATTGCGAGATGCCCGAGTACTACGTTGAACCTGTAGATAGTCTGAAATTCCTTGTACCGAGAGTAATTTGTGGTGCAGGGGCGGATCCGATTGTGTGTGTTGTCAACCCAAGTGATAAACACCGCTTGTTAAAACAAGGGATCCAGATCGGCAGAGCCTATCCAGTAGAAGAGTTCCTAGAGACGGACAGTAATGTGTATGCAGATGCACAGGTAACATGTGAATCTGAGCAGGACATACACAGGCAGAATGATCTGGGGGAGGTCCCATCAGTCAGACTGGTGGAACCTGAGCTCAAACCATGCGTGTTAACTCGCGAGCAGCGCAAGTACTGTGTTACTAGAAAAGAACTTTTAGCAGTCGTGCGGTTCACACGCCAATATCGACACTATCTGTTAGGGAGACCCTTTACGGTTAGGAATGACCACTCAGAGTCTAACCTGGTTGATGCAGTTCAGGGAACCACATGGGCAGTTGGCGAAATGGCTCGAGAAGCTATCTCAATATAATGGTGCTACGGCACCGGCCAGGCAATAAGCATGGAAACGCAGATTCCTTGTCTAGAATACCTACAAGAGAGGAAGCGGGTGCTCAAAGGCTGCCTGAGGATCTGCCTTGTGGTTGGTGTGAATACTGGGAAATACGGATCATTTATCGAGATCGTAGACTTGCAGTACCGTTGGCCTCGCAAAGAGTACAGGGATCCGCGGTCGACAGTGCACATGTCGGCGTCGGGATCAGTACTAAGGGCAATCGAGGAGGGAACTGGTCGGTCTATGGAGATAAGCGGTCATCCATGGATAGCGTAGACATTGCAGACCCTTTGGCCTAGCAAAGAGTACAGGGATCCGCGGTCGACATTGCCCAGGTCGGCATCGGGATCAGTACTAAGGGTAGGCGAGGAGGGAACTGGTCGGTCTACGGAGATTTAGAATCGTCCATGGACATCGTAGACATTGCAGACCCGTTGGCTCCGCAAAGAGTACAGGGATCCGCGGTCGACAATGCGCATGTCGGCGTCGGGATCAGTACCAAGGGTAGTCAAGGAGGGAACTGGTCGGTCTACGGGGATTCAAAGGGAACTGCAGAAAATCAGTTATACAACGGTGGCAAGCCAGTTCAAGCTAAAAGGCTGAACTTTGCAGGTGTAAGTTCGAAACAGAAAGAGACACAGACTTGCGAAGTGACCCAGGATCAGGGGAGGCAAAGGGGATGTTGTGATGAAGACGGCGTGGACAACGCACGTCGTCTTTACTTGCATCATCAACCTCCCAAGTAAGCAGACCGTAAGGACCGGATTGCATGGAATTATGGCTTAGGGGTAAGGCACTAAGCCAGATCTGGATTCGGGTCCGGTGAGGGACTTAGTACTGGTGAACCGCTTAAGTCGGCTAAGCTTGCCCAGGAAAAGTAGAAATGCTTGGAATTATGGCTTAGATGTAAGGCACTAAACCAGAGGGGAGTCATCGACTTAGGGGTAAGACACTAAGCCAGGGATGGAGTCATCGATGGACTTAGTACTGGTTAACTGCTTATGTAGGCTAGGCTTGCCCAGGACAGGTAGGAGTAAGCTTAGGGGTAAGACACTAAGCCAGGGATGGAGTCATCGATGGACTTAGTACTGGTTAACTGCTTATGTAGGCTAGGCTTGCCCAGGAAAGGTAGGAGTAAGCTTAGGGGTAAGACACTAAGCCAGGGATGGAGTCATCGATGGACTTAGTACTGGTGAACTGCTTAAATCGGCTAAGCTTGCCCAGGAAAGGTAGGTGTAAGCTTAGGGGTAAGACACTAAGCCATAGAGGGGTTCAGAAATAGACTTAGTACTGGTTAACCGCTTACATTGGCTAAGCCTGCCCAGGAAAAGTAGACAACTTGGAAGATACCTACTTGGGGGTCAGACACCAAGTAGGTCCAGAGAATGTCATTTCCGTCAAGAGATGTCACAAGCCGGTCAGACCGATTGTGCCTGAAGAACAGACCCATTGCCAGAATGATGTGGAGGAAGTCCTTCCAGATAAAGTGGGGAGGAGTGTAGTGAATGGCAATTGGGTTCATTAAGAGCCACAGTCTGATGCGGAAGATGGAGACACCGTCGGGACCGGAAATGATGCATTCTGGGAACTAGTGCGAAGCAAGCATACCACAGACGCTCAGACAACACTGCAAATCAGGCATATTTATCCTGGTAAAGAGTAGCTGCTATAGAGTACCCGATACGTAAGTTCCCTGGTCCTATAGCGACTACTTCAGTTCTCTGCTCTTTTTACAGGTACTTTAATCCATAAGGAACTGGATCTGGATGTATACGTCGCAGGACCAAATTTGGTATATATCGCGACGGGAGAGAGATGCGATCCGGTTAATTATATGTCCCGGATCAGGGCAGCTTTGAAGCTGCTTGCTTTGTCAGCGCGCACAACACTGTCACTCAAGGAGTTCCAATCAATAATGGTTTTAGGAAAATATGATCTCCTATACTGTTCAGTTTTGCACTGTATTAGGTTAAAGCACTTTGAATTGTTTGTCACATAGTTTGACAGTACATTTGATGTTGTGTAACCACTGAATTGTTTTAGTTTAATGTTTATTTTCTCCCTTGTGGGTGTTAGTATGCCATGACTGGGTAGAGCTGGCACCTGCCCCTGAACCACTTTGTACATAAACGTTTACATTTTGTTACTTTAGCAAGGCGAACTGAAATTTATTCAAAATCTGTATTACCATCGTCAATAAAACTGTGGAATGAATTGGATATTAATATTCGTAATATAAATACATTGTCGTCATTTAAAGGGAGGTTGAAAGAAATCTTCAAACCACCAATAGTACCATCATTTTTTAAATCTGGAAATCGACGTCAGCAAGTATTTCATGCTCGCATTCGAAATTCTTGTAGCAACCTGCATTCAGATCTTTATAATAATCATTTGCGCGATAGTCCAAAATGCTTGTGTGAACTTAACGAAAATGAGGATGCGGAGCACTATCTATTTCGCTGTCTATTCTATGTAAATTCCAGACGCGTACTATTCGTAAACACTCGTACTTATCATCCCTTAAATACAAGAAAACTACTGTTAGGCTTCGAAAACTTAGCGGACAATGAAAACGAATATATTTTCACACAAGTTCAAACATATATTAAAACGACTAAACGCTTCGAGTAAATAACCACATGATCTGTATATATATACATAGGCTGTTCTCTTGTGACGATCTATGTTAGGGTGTGGTGATGGGTGTGGCTGGCTGGGTAACGTTGTATGGTGGGACACTTGATAGTAGTAGCTATTACAGTTACATTTCCTAAACTTTTTTGGTTTGTTTATTGTTGTTTTTTGTTTCTAAATTCTTATTACCTAAAATGCTGCTTATTCTCTTAATCATTTTACCCTTTTTCTATTAGTATCATTAAATTAGTAAAGTACTAGCACAACTCTTGTATTCAGTCTCTTTGTTAATTACAATCTAGTCTTATGGGGAGGGCCGTAACTAATGTTGTTAAAACTTGTGGCCCAACCCATTTGCTTCAACATATAATGACAATCCTTGAGCAAACAATGCCACGAATCATGCATTATGGATAGTTATACATGTTTGTTCGTTTGTTTTGTATTGTACATTGTATATATAGAATGCAATAAAATATGATTAAACTAAACTACATAAACGTCAGTCTGTTGACCCTCCTTCTATCTTCTAAATTTCTAATATAGAGGGGGGTGTATGGTAGAGGTACAAGGATATTAGGTACAAGGATATTAGGTACAAGGATATTAGTGCATTTCAACTCCCTGTGGTAGTGTGGACTTTCTGAGATAATAAATAAGACTGTCAAGACTCGAGCCTCAAGCCTTCAAGGGTCAGATTATGTACAATTCAATTGAAACTGACATGTGTTTTTGTTTAAATTAATTAAAGACATCCTCGGTACAGGCAGTGTCTATTTCTATTACAGAATGTGTAAATTACAAACGATTAATACCTGAAATCCCAAATCTAACGACTATGTTCGTCGGCGAGACGGTAGTAATTACTAACCGATAACCAGTGCAGTGATCCGTTCAACAACGGTTTGCCTTAATAGCGCAAAGTGCGAAAAGTTGATGACTTGCGCAAAGTTGCGCAAAGTGGGTATAGCTCGAGTCACTTGCGAAAAGTTGATTATTCAGTGCGAAAAGTTGATGACTAAAGTCACTTGCGAAAAGTTGCGCAAAGTGGGTATGAACTTGAATGTAGATCCTGACCAAATGGTATGGGGATACACTGATTGCATAGGCAATAACCCGATTGTGTCATGGCGCATCACATTCTTGTTTCTTAATTGAGCCCTATCCAATTCTTAATATAATCGGCCCCCACGATTATATGTCCCTATGTGATACAGTTGGAAATATGTGAAACTTGTTGTGTTTCTTCTGATAATTGTTAGAATCGTCTACAGCGACTCCATGTCCGTGTATTGATACTGTGTAGGTTCTGATGAAGAACTGTCTATCTATCTATCTATCTATCTATCTATCTATCTATCTATCTATCTATCTATCTATCTATCTATCTATCTTCCTATTAGTCAAACCCCTGATGGGGACCTTAGACTTTGACGCGCGTCAACTGACAAGAATGTTAGTAAGAAATGAAATAAAAGATGATAAAAGAATGATGTTAGGTTGGTTAAAAACAGGTTAAGAACAGGGCAGGTTTATTTAGGGAGAAACATGTTCAATCCGACTTACAGCCAGACTGAACTGTGGGCCAGACAAGGTGACAATATCTGGGGGCAAAGCATTCCAGTGGACAATGGTTCTTGGAAAGAAGGAATATTTATGGTAGTCAGTCACTGTTTGGATCTGTCGGAATGCTTGGGAATGGGATGTTCTGGAAGATCTTGTATTTGGGGTAAGGTAGTTTTCAGCTTGAATGGCAACTTGGTTATGGAGGATGTTGTGGAACATAACCAATCTTTGGTCGATGCGACGAAGGTCAAGGCGTCTCCAATTTAGGGAGTTCAACATTTCTGTGACACTGGACGTTCGGCCGTAGTCTTGTTTGGCCCAGCGGGCAGCTCTGCGCTGTACAGACTCAAGCTGGTCTATGAGAACTACCGTATACGGTGACCAAACCGTGGAGCTATACTTTGCGCAAGTCATCAACTTTTCGCACTTTGCGCTATTAAGGCAAACCCGTTCAACAAGGAAGTTAACTCTGTAAGTCTGAGTGAAACGAAGATTGCCAAACTCACGCGCTTGTTTGATTCGGATGATATTATTTTTTATCAGGTTATTGGTAAGTGACTTGTGGAAAGATTCAGTGTAAATATATAGGCTAACTATTTACTTATGACAGTTGTTTAATGGTTGGATGCGAAGGCTATCATCAAAAGAAATAAAGACCAGGTAATAGTGACAGAGGAGACATGGTCAGTTAGTGGGCGATGGCAGCTTCTCTCGTCACTCGTACACTTATCTACTCGTACCATTTTTAGGTTTGAAGTCGTACACTGGCTAACTCGTACCCTTTTTAGTCTTGAAGTCGTACACTGGTCAACTTGTACCATTTTTTAAAATACATGGTTTGTTCATGCCATGTTCAACATGTACCCTCATAAATCAAGGGGATTCAGGGTTGATAGTTGGTCAGGGCACATATGTAGTGTCCTTTGAACAGCAAGGCACCTCACACACATTACTTAGTACTGCCACTTAGGTTGGCTAAGACTGTCCAGGATAACAATTACATGTATGGGTCCCCCGCGCAAAAGGATTTGACATACATGGAACATACATAGGCCCAGAGCTCGAAAAATAGGACAGCCCAATGCCCGGATCCCCTCAAAATCCAAGTCAGGCCTGTCTTTAAATCTGACAAGCCCGCAGACTTGTGTCTATAAAAAAACCTCAAAAAATGGGGGGAAAAACAATCAATTATACCTCTGTTACCTGTAAATTATAGCACCCAATTAAAGCGATTAAATAAATAATGACTCCACTAATTGTTCATGCTGAGAAACCCCTGATACATTAGCTTACAACTCGCTGATTGGCTGTATCGGGGATATACCTTCATTAATTGAATATGCATAAATAAATTGCGTGGTCTTTGTCTGCACAATGTATGAAAGACGGATTAATTATCAGATTAACGGCGAGATATGATAGGATATATTAGCATAAAATTGAGTAGATGGAACTTCTACAGATGTCAAGTGGACACACGTGTTGAAATTTCTCATGGGTCGTCCAAAATGAAAGTGAAAGTAGAACATGTAAACACAATATTGAACGTGACAGTAAATACACTTCAAAACGGAAAAGAGTTTTTCAGCAATTGAAGATCAAATTTAACCCTAAGTCTAATGTCAAGATTACTGCCAATTGTCCCAAGATTCCTGCTAATTGTATATTTCGTTACTGCCTCTAACGGTTTTTTGTATCTAGTGTGAGCGATTTCCTATTCTGGCAGACAAGAATGTGTTTACTACAGGTATGGATCAGTTCCGGTTAGATCCAATAATGGCACATCAGGCAAGCAGCTCACACAAAGCTTGTGCCACTCAGTACTTTCATCAGGAAGATGACCAGGACTGTATATACTAGAAAGTCACCCATATGGATATAACATGCATATAATGAATGGTCCTGTCCACTTTTAATCAGGGCCTGTCCACTTTAAATCAGGGCCTGTCCACTTTTAATTAGGGCCTGTCCACTTTAAATCAGGGCCTGTCCACTTATATCAGGGCTTGTTCATTTTTAAATTGGGACCTGTCCATTTTCAGAGGGAACAAGCCCTGGGCCTGTCTAATAAAAATATTTTCTGTGAGCACTGCATAGGCCTACATATAAATCATCAATCACTGAAATACACCAATTCATACATGTAGCTCTCCAGCCCCAATTTTTAAAGTTGCGCCATATATTTTCGCCAGTTCACAAAATTTAGCGCCAATATTTGTTATTTGTCGCAATTGGCGCCATTGACGACCGACAATGGGAACCCTGGCTCTCCTATACTGGAGGATAATAAAGAATCTAACTATCTTAAATAACTTCTTAATTGCATGTAATTTGTTTCATCTGTAATTTTAATTTCAAAGTCCCTAACTCAGGCAGTCAGAAGCTCCAGGATTGAATCCTGCTACAAGTTATCCTAATTTTTGTGATATTCTGTATTGATCATGAAATGTAATGAGATTTATATCTTTTCAGTCTCCAACATGAGTCAATATATATACGTCACGTGAAGTAATTGTATAACTTATCGGAAATGGTTTCCTTAACGCTACCATCGCTACCAGCACTATCTACCAGACTGTTCCAGATTCCTTATAGAGCAAGAATTACTGCCCTTGGGGTGACGGCCAGTTTTGCACTGATAGGATTGATAGTTGCATTTCTGAGAAGAAAAAAGCAGAATTCAGAAGCAAATGATAGAAAGCAACAAAGTCGATCAGATATACAGCGTGAGAGAGATAGAACGGGAAGAATACCTCTATCTAACAGTCCTAATGGAGGTAAGTTGGTGTCAGAGATACAGTGTGAGAGAGATAGAACAGGGAGAATACCTCTATCTAACAGTCCTAATGGAGGTAAGTTGGTGTCAGAGATACAGTGTGAGAGAGATAGAACAGGGAGAATACCTCTATCTAACAGTCCTAATGGAGGTAAGTTGGTGCCAGAGATACAGTGTGAGAGAGATAGAACAGGGAGAATACCTCTATCTAACAGTCCTAATGGAGGTAAGTTGGTGTCAGAGATACAGCGTGAGAGAGATAGAACAGGGAGAATACCTCTATCTAACAGTCCTAATGGAGGTAAGTTGGTGCCAGAGATACAGTGTGAGAGAGATAGAACGGGACGAATACCTCTATCTAACAGTTCTAATGGAGGTAAGTTGGTGTCAGAGATTCAGCGTGAGAGAGATAGAACGGGACGAATACCTCTATCTAACAGTCCTAACAGGTTGACTCATTTTATAGCAGACGCTTATTTACTGGACAATAATCTATCATGAAAACTATGTCTGGTTTGAACTTTCATGACAAATCAGATTGGGTAGCTGAAAAAAGAAACTTCGGAGCTGCAAATGAATACAATTAATGCTGTATTAACGGTAGTTGTTGACATTAATGCCATGTTTTCTATTGAAAATCACAAGAAACCCCAGTTTCATCACACCCTATTGGTTTCACTTAGCTTATGATAATTCATTTAGCTTGATTGCAAACCAAGTTCTAAGAACATAGTCTATAGGGTTTATTCTACTTGAATCACTAGAATGGAAAAAAGGGCATGGTGAGTCAAAATTGGGGCAAGGTGGGTTCGAAAATGAGGCAGGGAGGATCAGAAAAGGGCAGGGTGCATTGTGATGTGCGGGAGGGGGTATTTTGGCGTACGCCCATAGACAATTTTGCTAAATTACGGTGATTGGTGAAAGAGGCAGTACATATTGGTGAATAGTTCTAAGTTCTGCACTCCCGAAGACACCTTTTGAGGCTTATATATATAATTAAGAAAATTTAAAACGGGTGGGGCTAAAGGGAAAAACCCGATTCTAATTGCTCCACAGACCTCCCCTGATGGAATTATGCCGAAATGAGGGCGATACATTATTACATGTACATATCATGTTTTTTACAGACGGATCTGTAGTCCGGTGGTAACACGCTGGACTAGTAAACCAGGGATCGCAAGTTCGATCCCCCGTCTGACCCTAAGAAAATTAACAGTCTTTCAGATGGGACGTTAAACCAAGGTCTCGTGTCGGTGTTTTACACCATGCACGTAAAAGAACCAGAGGGGATTCTGGAATGGGTCTCTGTATCATTGCACTATCCTCCAAAATCTAAAATGACTAATCTCTTCATGAGGCATCGCTCATATGGGCAACCGGTAGCGACGATAAATAAACGTAAAAAATTATTATTTATTTTTCATTCCATTTTATGTCCGCCTCCGTGGTCTAGTGGTTACGGTCGCTGACTTGTATACCACTGTAACCTATCATCACTGATGGTCACGGGTTCGAGCCCCGCTCAGGTCGTGTCTCATTTATATGAAAAGGTTGGCAGTTTCTTACGGAGGTTGGTGCACCCAAGTACTGGTTAACCATTGGAGCCTGCCCAGGAAAGGTGTTGTTAGGTAAACTGCCCGCCGGCGATATAGCCCGAAATGGTGCTGATGCAGGCGTAAAACCCGAAATATAACATTCCATTTTACAAGCATACATCACATGCATACATATCATGTTTTAGATCTTCTGTACAGAAGCAGAAGCCCTAGTACCATCAGGTCCCTGCTGTTACAGAAGTCGTTGTCCGAATCTACCAGCAGTCTCGGAGCTGCCTCTGTCAGCACTACGTCAACTATTATACATCCCTCGGCCATCGATACCGCTGATATGTCGTCTCATCAACTGTGTCAGCTTGGTAAATATGTTGCGCTATATTGTATTTGTTCTTTGGTGTAGTCCGCCTCATTCCTGATGGAATCCATCGCCACGAGGGAGAGAGAAGAGGCAACGTGGAATTTAAATGCCTTGCCTAATGGCACAATCATAACGGCTCTAGCGGGGTTCAAACTCTGGGCCTTTCGCACCTGAAGCGAACGCGCTACCACTGGGCTATCACGACTTCCATATTAGTTTGTTTGACATGTGGCTACTGGTCAATTGTCTTATGAGGTATGAACCAGTAATTAATGGAGTCCGCCTCCGTGGTCGAGTGGTTAAGGTCGCTGACTTGTATACCACTGTAACCTATCATCAATGATGGTCACGGGTTCGAGCCCCGCTCAGACTGTGTCTCATTTATATGAAAAAGTTGGCAGTTTCTTACGGAGGTTGGTGCACCCAAGTACTGGTTAACCGCTGGAGCCTGCACAGGAAAGGTGTTGTTAGGTAAATTGCCCGCCGGCGATATAGCCCAAAATGGTGCTGATGCAGGCGTAAAACCCGAAATATAACATAACAATTGTTCTTTGGTGTGCAATGTTTTACATCACTATCTGAATCAACAGACATGTCCAAAACACTTAAAGCGGCACTATATCGTAATAAAGGATGTTTTTGGTAAAATATAAATACTAATGTACGTGTGTTTACAGAAATCGAAATAGTCGCTCAGAAATGATAAAAATCCAATAAATATACACCGTCGTATACGCGAATTGTTTATCAACAAACGAAATATGTTTATCAACACATGAAATGTAAATATGCACATCGCGAATGCGTGAAATAACAGCGGATGTAGAAAACAACGTTAGAATGTCAACATATTTTGAACACGAAAGACTATCTATCTATATTCCTCTAATTTTCGAACCCCTCGTGGGGATGTAGACATGTCCCTAAAAGACTTAGATAACAGAGGTATGAATCAACATCTTAAGTAATTCAATTAAAAAAGACAACGTGGGACAAATGGGGACGATGCATTCCGAATGTAAACAAGTGTGGACGATGCATTCCGATTGTAAAGAAGTGCGTGACCGATCAACTCGGAAAGTCCTACTTTCGGTTTCGAGTTTGTTTTATCGCAAAAAAACACAGTTTACTACTGTAATTGAACATAATTATACAAAGTATAATGTAAGAATGTGTAGCAGCATTGCTACCCATACGTAAAATTTGAATTTTTCAAATATCTTTTATTTCATACGATATAGGGCTGCTTTAAACAATATTTAATAATATTTTACATAGACTTTAGTTACTTTAACTGATTGCATGCTGGGTAAAATACAGGCTATAAATAGTTCAAGTAATGGTAGCCGACGACAATTCAATAATGTGTTTTTCTTATTTGTATTTGAAAACTCCGGAAATATGTCGTGGAATTTCCTTAGAATTGTTTCGTTAAGAGAACTTAAGACATCATTCTAATGACAATTCCATAACATATTTGAATGTTATGTTCACCGCTAGCGCGTAAAGAGTAAAACTATTTAAATATATGTATTCTCATGTGCATTAAATGTGCACGGGGTACTGGCGACGATGTGGCTACAGTACTACAGTACGACTTTGTTTACTTTGTTTACAGTGTGACCCAGTTTGGATCGCAATCAAAAAACATAGTGTGACCTAGTTGGATCGCAATCAAAACATAGTATGACCCAGTTTGGATCGCAATCAAAACATAGTGTGACCCAGTTGGATCACAATCAAAACATAGTGTGACCCAGTTTGGATCTCAATCAAAACATAGTATGACCCAGTTTGGATCGCAATCAAAACATAGTGTGACCCAGTTTGGATCACAATCAAAACATAGTGTGACCCAGTTTGGATCTCAATCAAAACATAGTATGATCCAGTTTGGATCTCAATCAAAACATAGTATGACCCAGTTTGGATCTCAATCAAAACATAGTATGACCCAGTTTGGATCGCAATCAAAACATAGTGTGACCCAATTTGGATCGCAGGCTTGTTATTCCATTTAGCGACAAATAATTCAGCCGTCATAAATCCGGATCAGACTATACATATGTCCATAGCAATACATAATTTGCAATGTATGCGAAGACAAGCTTCCGAAGATGAATAACATTTATTATTATAAATCTGTAATCAAATTGCAGTCAAACCTGTATTGAGCGGTCAGCCAAGGGAATCGCAGAAAGTGGCTGCTTAATAGAGGGCAAATGTATAATAAAACAACATATTTGGAATCTGGAAACTGGCTGCATAATACTGGTTGGCTGCTTAATGGAGGTGACCACTAACACAGGTTTGACTGTACACATGTTTTTTTTAGTGACTGACCATCATTGACTTTAAGAGATGTAAAAATGGCATTTTCTTATCCACAGGTCAGCAAGATTAAAATATGTGTTTAGAACCAGTTCATTCTGTATAGCTTCCAGATATTGTTTCTATGGTAACAGGTCTAGATACTCTACAGTTGGCTATCACATACTGGGAGGATGCTGTAATGAAGATGGGTTACCTTGACGACAATCCAGTACCTGCCATCACTGTAAGTGTCCTGTTTCCATAACAACAGGCTACCTTGATGATGAAAATACTGATCAGCCTCAATGTATTTAATGTAGCAGGTTACTTTGTTGGCAATACTGTGTCAGCCATCAATACTCATCTTGTTTCCATGGCAACCAGTTATCTCGGTTGTGTTTGTTTTAAGTGTGTCCCGCTGTCGTGTGATACACATACAGCTTACTGAATGTTGCCCATGGAAAGCTGTGTTCAATAACACAGAATTTCTTTTATCACATAACTTTGCTTGTATTCAGTGTAATACAGTCATCTCATAATTCCTTATATGTACACACGTGTAATAACACCTGGAAGGATTCTGATTTGTTGAGAGAATAATCCTTATAATTTGTAAAGTATGCATATTTCAGTTTGAAGTGGTACATAACGTTAGTGGTAAGTCACACCATGATTTAAAAGATATTGCTTGGAGTGCAGGCTTCCAAGGCCCAATGGTGTGTGCGTGTTTTAAGTTTATTTGTCGTCGCTACTGGTTGCCCATATGAGCGACGCCTCCTGAAGAGATTAGTCATTTTAGATTTTGGAGGATAGTGCAATGATACAGACCAATTCCAGAGTCTCCTCTGGTTCTTTTACATGCACAGTATAAAGCGCTTACATGAGACCTCGATTTAACGTCCCATCTTAAAGACTGTTAATTTTATTAGGGTCAGACGGGGGATCGAACCTGCGATCCTTGGATTACCAGTCCAGCATGTTACCACTGGACTACAGATCTGTTTGTAAGACCCAGTGGACTAACACAAGTTAGTTAATATTGACACAAGTTTCTGAGTGTTCTTACCTCGAAAGCGAGTCTTATACAGTGTAGTTTCGTCAAGAACTCTGTGTCCAACATGCAATGTGTCAACCTGAAAGTTGGAAACAGCAGTACAATAAGCCAATAGAACAGATAGTAGGTAGAAATGTGGAGATATTTTTGGGGGGATTTAGAGTCATACAAACATACGGTTTTATAGTAACTTTCTAAGTTTAATTGGGAGGAAAACCCCCAGGAAACGTAACATGTTTGGTGTTGTTAGGTAAACTGCCGTCGCTCAAATGGGCAATGGGTAGCAACGTTAAATAAACTTAAATAATTTTTTTGTTAGGTAAACTGCCATAGTACAAATGGGCAACGGGTAGCAACGTTAAATAAACTTAAATAATTTTTTTTTAAATATCCCATCTTGAGTTTGACCTTTAAAGATCGAATCACGGTCATGTGAAATGAAGGATTTGTTCTTGTGCCAATCACTGGCATGTGTGTTTGCATCCCTATGAGTGCTATCGATTAAGCCATATTCCATCTTGATTGTCACTGGTTTGAGCCCCGCTCAGACGTGTCTCTTTATATGAAGAAGTTGGCAGTTTCTTACGGAGGTTGGTGTACCCAGTACTGGTGAACCGCTTCAGCACAGGAAAGATGTTAAGTAAACGGCCCATTGCTGAAATGGGCATCCGGTAGCGACGTTAACCATTTCCTTCATAGAGATTTAGGTTAATATACTATTATATCTCCATACAAATGACAGCCATTTAGCTATCATGCAGTGGATAAGTAGTCACCATATCTATCCCACTTCCATAGATATTACTGGGACTTCATAGAGATTTAGGTTAATATACTATTATATCTCCATACAAACGACAGCCATTTAGATATCATGCAGTGGATAAGTAGTCACCATATCTATCCCACCTCCATAGATATTACTGGGACTACATAGAGATTTAGGTAAATATACTATTATATCTCCACACAAACGACAGCCATTTAGATATCATGCAGTGGATAAGTAGTCGCCATATCTATCCCACCTCCATAGATATTACTGGGACTACATAGAGATTTAGGTTAATATACTATTATATCTCCATACAAACGACAGCCATTTAGCTATCATGCAGTGGATAAGTAGCCACCATCCTATCTTTCCCACCTCCATAGATATTACTGGGACTACATGAGATTCTGGCCTTAATTATAAACATTGGTTTTGCTACTAAATTGGCAATGTATGTCGTATTGGTAATGGCGTCGAAGAGGTGCTTCCATGAGAGAAAGGGTTAAATAAACTTAAATTTAAAAAATATTCCATCTTGAGGATGACCTCTAAAGATCAAATTGAGGTCGTGTGAAATCAAGCATTTGTCAATCACTGGCACGTGTGTTTGCTTCTCTCTGAGTGCTATCCTCTAGTCTAAGAGTTGCAGCCATTAGTTTAGACAGAATAGTTATTTATAAGTATATGTCTGCCACTACAGGATCCAGAAACCAGCGCTTTGCAACATCATCTGGAACACCTTCTGGAGATGGCTTATCACATGCAGGACTCGTACGAGCGACAGATTGAGCGGCATGGTGATCACGTGGCATTCGACACTGCAATGGCTGCCTTCGCAGAGACCGAGAGTCTGGCTAAGAGTCGAACAATTAGCATAGGCTCGTCCAGTGACTCGTTTGTCTCGGCTACTGATGTGAGTATTTATTCTTTGCCCTACCTTCATGCACAATAAAGGTCAAAAACTGCCTCTCTGATAAACTTTGCTTTATTAGTCAGTGCGTAAGTGTATGACGTCATATGTTCATCGATCAGGGTTCCCTCTGTCTGAATGTTTGTCTGCGCCACTTCTGTCGCCAGTTGAAAAACACTGGAGCTAATTAAAAAAACTTGGAGCCAACTAAGAGCCATATAGTTCACAAATAAATATTTGAAGCCATGTATTTGACAAAACATGTGCCCCCAAAAAAAAGAATTAAAAAAAAAAGTTGCACCAAATATTTTCGACAATTCACAAAATTTGGCGTCAATATTTGTTTTTTGGCGCCATTGGCGACCGACAGCGGGAACCCTGATCGATGGTATGATAAACTTCAGCAGGTCATGAATATTCGGTAATTTTTCCTCTCAGAAGATAGGATAAATAGAATATTCGGTTGACAATATTATGCTTGCCTTGTACATTTTCTGCCCCTCGCCTAATAAATATAAATTTATAAGACTGTGACCTAATATACTCTATGTATTATGGCGAAGTGGGGCCCCTAGGGGGCGAAGTGAGGATCCATAGGGCAACTATTTCGCCCAAGTCGCCCTCTAGAATGAGCCCTGGAATATTCCAACCATGTCTACTCACCCTTACTTTGACCTATCATGTAACATTATTAGATAACGTTAACTTCTTAAATTTTAAGTGGGCAATTGTAAGTTTCCAGTCCCAGTGAAAACAGTATATGTTAATAGTTATTGTACTGTAAGTGAAAAGTTGTTAGATTTTATAGTTTTGTTGTTTCAGCTTGCGGACTTGTCCGATTTAGAAACTCACAGAGACATGTTTAAGCATCTCGTCTTGTACGAGACTGGCTTGTTGGAACTGAAGCACGGTTCCATATCGTGTCGGACACTTAGGTAACACTCTTTGCGTACTAGTTTATTCAAAATTCATTTAACTCAATTGCGAAACAAGTTTTTATTACAGTAGTTTAATCGTCCTCTAGACCTCATTCCGGATGGAATCCTCTGTCATGAGGGAGAGAGAAGAGGCGATGTGGATGTAAATGGCTTGCCTAACGACACCACCCTCATGGTTCTGGTGGCGCTCAAGCTCACAACTTCTCCCTTGTTTAGTCTATGCAAATTTATTTTAGCTCGATTGCGAAACAAGTTTCTACAACTTAATATTAATCACTCTCAAGACCTCATTCCAGATGGAAGTCATCGCCACGAGGGAGAGAAGAGGAATGTGGAATTTAAATGCCTTGCCTATGGGCACAATCGTAACGGCTCCAGTGGGGGTGGGGGGGGGGGCGGCAAACTCCCAGTGCATCAAATACTGCTAGGAGAGGCACCGGGGCCTCCCTCCACCATATATTATAGGAATTCGCCATATGCTGTTGGCGCGACCGAAACCCCAAAACAAACAAATAAACCAGTTGGTTTGTGGAATATTATTGTTCTACCCAGTTGCCTGTCAGTGCAACAAATACTGCTCGGAGGGGCACCTGGGGTTTCCCCCCAATTAAACCAATTAAAAAAGTTACTATAAAAATATATAATATATAAATCTTAATATTCCAGACGGATCTGTAGCCCAGTGGTAACACGCTGAACTGGTAATCCAGGGATCGCAGGTTCAATCCCCCCGTCTGACCCTAATAAAATTGACAGTCTTTCAGATGGGACGTTAAACCGAGGTCTTGTGGCGGTGCTTTACACTGTCCACGTAAAAGAACCAGAGGAGACTCTGGAATGGGTCTCTGTCTGTATCGTGCACTAACCTCCAAAATCTAAAATGACTAATCTCTTCAGGAGGCGTCGCTCATATGGGCAACCGATAGCTACGATAAATAAACGTAAAACACACATTCCTACTATCTGTTCCATTGGCTTATTGTACTGCTGTTTCAGGTCCGAGTTGACACATTGCATGTCGGACACAGAGTTCTTGGCGAAACTACACTGTATAAGACTGGCTTTCGAGGTAAGAACACTTACTTGCGTTAGTCCACTGGGCCATGGAAGCCTGTTCAAAGTAAAATGGTAGCTTGTACTCCAGGAAACACTGGTAAGTTTGAATTATACATTTGACCTCTATTAAGCAGCTATCTGTGCTAAGCAGCCATTTTCTGTGATTCCCTTGGCTGGCTGCTTAAGGCAGGTTTGACTGTATTTCAAAGCTCGTGGAAACATCCAATTAATTCTCTTGATATTAGGAAGCGCATGCAAAGCACATTATCTTAGAAATCTTATCAAAATACAACGAATAAAAGAAAAAGTACAGGTAGTGTATTAACATTTACATAAGGTATCAAATGTTTAGCATATATGTATCAAATGTTTAGCATAACGGTATCAAATGTTTAGCATAAAGGTATCAAATGTTTAGCATAATGATATTAAATGTTTAGCATAATGATATTAAATGTTTAGCATAATGGTATCACTTCAGTTTGCAGAGAGTTTTTAGTCTAGATTTAAGAAAAATGACATAAATTTTGTTTTTCAGGAAGTGTTTAAACAAGTAGAAAACCGAGATTATTTTTCATCGATGGGTAAACAGATCATAGGAGATCTACTTCTACAGTCTGACAGGGTATGGCTTGTTTAAATTACTTCTACAGTCTGACAGGGTATGGCTTGTTTAAATTACTTCTACAGTCTGACAGGGTATCACCTGTTTAAATTACTTCTACAGTTTGACAGGGTATGACCTGTTTAAATTACTTCTACAGTCTGACAGGGTATGACTTGTTTAAATTACTTCTACAGTCTGACAGGGTATGACTTGTTTAAATTACTTCTACAGTCTGACAGGGTATGACTTGTTTAAATTACTTCTACAGTCTGACAGGGTATCACTTGTTTAAATTACTTCTTCAGTCTGACAGGGTATGACTAGTTTAAATTACTTCTACAGTCTGACAGGGTATGACTAGTTTAAATTACTTCTACAGTCTGACAGTGTATCACTTGTTTAAATTACTTCTTCAGTCTGACAGGGTATGACTTGTTTAAATTACTTATACAGTCTGACAGGGTATCACTTGTTTAAATTACTTCTACAGTTTGACAGGGTATGACCTGTTTAAATTACTTCTACAGTCTGACAGGGTATGACTTGTTTAAATTACTTCTACAGTCTGACTTGTTTAAATTACTTCTACAGTCTGACAGGGTATGACTTGTTTAAATTACTTCTACAGTCTGACAGGGTATGACTTGTTTAAATTACTTCTACAGTCTGACAGGGTATCACTTGTTTAAATTACTTCTACAGTCTGACAGGGTATCACTTGTTTAAATAACTTCTACAGTCTGACAGGGTATGACTTGTTTAAATCACTTCTACAGTCTGACAGGGTATGACTTGTTTAAATTACTTCTACAGCCTGACAGGGTATGACTTGTTTAACCCTTTCAACCCCACAGGCCTCTAAATAGGCTTATGAAAAGTGTAGATCCAGATGAGCCGGCTCGTGACGAGCCGTCTCATCAGGATCTGCACTTTTTTGCCAGTAATAATTATTACTATTTTTAGATAAAATTACCCATTTTGATAAATGAACTGATCCAAATGTAATTTTGTTTTTAATTTATTGGTCTAAAAATATCATGGACCAGTCCATGTCAGTTACTTGGGGTTGAATGGGTTAAATAACTTCTACAGCCTGACAGGGTATGACTTGTTTAAATAACTTCTACAGTCTGACAGAGTATGACTTGTTTAAATAACTTCTACAGTCTGACAAGGTATGACTTGTTTAAATTACTTCCATTGTTTGGCGGGGGTCTGTGGCTGAGTGGTAACGGTCATTGACTTCAAATGACTTGCTGGGAGTGTCAAATATTTTTATGTGAGGGAGCTACCCAGCTGGCTTGCGGAGGGTCAGTGTTTCTATCCGGGTGCCCGTCCGTGTCTAAAATACTGCTCGAAGGAGCATCATGGTTCTTCCTCCACCAATAATAGCTGGAGAGTCTCTGTATAACCGAAGCTGTTGGTGCGGTCGTAAAGCACCAAAACAAACAAATCCACTGTTTGCCACAACACGTGCGATATTATTAGATTTTGTGAGAGGGGTGTAGGTATCCAGTGTCTGTCGTCCATCAACAATTGCATTAATCAACCAATCGTAGGAATCCTTCTGAAAATGACGCGTTCTCATCAGTCAATGGTAACAATGGTTCCAAATTTGGTCTGTAGCATCCTTGTTACAACATCTATGTACCAATTGGTTGAATTTGGGTCAGTGTGGCCAGGATAATCTCATCTTGGCAGTCTTGTGTGTTTAAATTGTTCAAAATCCCACTTGATCAAACTCTGTAGAAATTTCAGAAAGGAATTGTTTTTAATTTGGGCAGGTTAAATTTAAGGTGTACTGTAGATATTGTGTAAATGTTGAAATCTGCTGGCTATCGAAGTTGTTAATGTGTTTTACAGGATCCTGAGGAGTTCTATGTTGCGTATAGTTCCATGATTGAGTTTGTAAATAACAGTGATAACTGGAATAAGATGGAGGAAGAACTTAAAGGACGTGGGGTGAGTTGCATATATAGATTTGTATGCAATATTAGTACAGTGTATCATGTCTCCCATCGGCGATACTGTAAACAACAACCGTAAGCGGTAAACAACAAACAGTATACTGTAAAACGCAGCACGTAAGCTATAACCCATAGCACGTTATCTGTAAAGCACAGAGCATAATACTCGATTTCGTTTGATTTTATTATGGCCTTTTGAATATTGGTAATAAAATTATGCTTGTGTTTTCTTATATCAGGTTAAGAACTTCACGTTTTATGATGTTGTGTTAGATTTTATATTAATGGATGCATTCGAAGATCTGGAAAATCCTCCGTCTTCAGTAATTGCTGTCTGCAACAACAGGTGGTTGTCTAATGGATTCAAAGAAACTGTGAGTAGTCACACTTTTTATTTGCACAAGTATTGCGAAACAGAGCAGTTTTATTATATGCTTATGTTTAAGCTGCCTGGCTAGCTCAGTCGATAGAGCGTTTGCCCTGTAAGCAAAAGGTCCTGGGTTCGAGCCCTGGGTTGGCTGCATAGTTTTCTCACCACGTAATATTTGGCGCCCAACGTTGGCCACGACTGGATATATACTTCACTTACTTAAGAAACTGTCAACTTTTTTCATATAAAGACACACGGCCTGAGTGTGCATGAACCCGTGACCATCAGTAATGATAGGTTACAGTTGTATACAAGTCGGCGAGCATAACCACTCAACCATGGAGGGTGACTGATTAAGCTGTACACAAGCTATAGATTAAATTTAAATAGCAACATCTTCACGAGCAACATGGGCTTGCATGGACTGCTTAGAAACCGATTAGCGCTGTCCGATTAGCGCAGTGGTTAGCACGCTCGCTTCTCACCAATGCAATCCTCGGACAGGGAAGTATGTGAGATGGTACGATGGTCGCCAGATCTGATAGGTGGGTCTTCTCCCGGTACTCCGGTTTCCTCCCACATATGACCACATATATGCTTTCATCCGAGCCAACGAGAGTGATTAATATAAGTTGTTAAAACTTGTTTCGCAATTGTTGTAAAATAAATAAAGTATATATATATATATAAAAAAATGTTTTAAAAAAAATGGCGAAACTGATTGAGTATACATGCTACATGTTACATTCACCTGCCTTACCTCGTGTGTTTCAGGCATTGTCTACAGCAGTTTGGTCAGTATTAAAGGCAAAGAGAAGAATGCTTAAGGTAGGCTGTATTCTGTGAACATACAATGTACTTGTACATGTGAAATCTTCCAAACCACAGACCATGTCCTATAACCTTTTATTCCGCATAAACACCATTTTCTTTTATGATTTCCAATGAATGAATGAATTTTCGCAGTGAAAGAAAATGCTATCTGTTACTATTTTCAAAACATTCATTTTGATACACTGAACAAATGCTGTAGTTCATATTTTTTATATAGTTTATATTAGGTATGGGACCGAATAGCTAAATGGCATTCGAATATTCGAAAGTTGTTATGTTATATGTTATATTTCGGGTTTTACGCCTGCATCAGCACCATTTCGGGCTATATCGCCGGCGGGCAGTTTACTTAACAACACCTGTCCTGGGCAGGCTCCAGCGGTTAACCAGTACTTGGGTGCACCAATCTCCGTAAGAAACTGCCAACTTTTTCATATAAATGAGACACGGCCTGAGCGGGGCTCGAACCCGTGACCATCAGTGATGATAGGTTACAGTGGTATACAAGTCAGCGACCTTAACCACTCGACCACGGAGGCGGACTCGAAAGTTGTATTTGATAAATATTTCACATTAAATTCTAACGTTTTCCAATCGGACATCTACTCACCGGTACATGCGTGTATATTACACCTTGTGAAATTGGCTTCTATTGACATGGACTAAGAACGGACTGTTTCTATTGTTTAATGACCACAAGCATAAAAACAAACAGACAAGCATAGACATATTTATAATAATTAATCGATGAAATCTTTAAAAGAATAAAAGTATCTGCGAAATTCATTGTATACTACATAACATACATAATATTTTCGTCGTATTTGCATGTGTAATTGGTCCCATTAAAAGTTGTTTGAAGCCATGCTTCTAAAACAACACCTTGTAAAAAGTGTCAAGACGCCTGCGGGCGCGGGAGATTGGGAACAGGTGGCCAAGTTTTCGCTCTTAAACAAACACCCGAGAATGTGTGAATTAGTGGACATTATGGATTGAAATAACTAGAAATAGCCAATAGTAAAACAAACACCAGAGAATGTGTGAATTAGTGGACAGTATGGATTGAAATAACTAGAAATAGCCAATAGTAAAACAAACACCAGAGAATGTGTGAATTAGTGGACAGTATGGATTGAAATAACTAGAAATAGCCAATAGTAAAACAAACACCCGAGAATGTGTGAATTAGTGGACAGTATGGATTGAAATAACTAGAAATAGCCAATAGTAAAACAATAACTGAACTTATCCTTTAAAATGCTGAATAAATTGGAATGATTGTGCAAACAACATAGATCCAGATCAGCTGTGGCGTAGCGTCAGTTCTGATCAGGATCTATGTTGTTTGCTCTTCAGACAAGTGTTTTAGCTTCACTATCCGAATAGCAAACAGCATAGAGCCTGATCAGATGGAAAGTTCTGTGCCATCTGATCTGGCTCTATGCTTTTTGCAAAAATGAATCTACTCATTTCCAGCACAGTAGGGGTTAAAGGGTTTTTTTGTAACCGAATATGATTTGAATATTCGGCCAGGCATTTGGATATTCGAATATTCGGTCCTATCCCTAGTTATGCATTATTTTTCTTTTCTTCCAGTTGACGCTACAAATTACATATTTTAAAGACTAACCCTTTCAACACCGCAGACCTCTAAATAGGCTTACAAAAAGTGTAGATCCAGATGAGCCGTCTCATCAGGATCTGCACTTTTTGCCAGTGATATGACTATTTTTAAACATAATTACCCATTTTGATAAATGAACTTGTCCAAATGTGATTTTCTGAGACCAGTCCATGTGAGTTACTTGGTGTTGAATGGGTTAACTGCAGTATTAATATCTACTTTTCAGTACCCGGATGGTTTTATATCTCGATTCTACAATATCTCGGAATCCGTGAGTCCAGTATTAGCCTGGGGATTCCTAGGGCCTCAATCTAAACTCAAGGACATTTGCTCATACTTTAAGGTAAGTTAAGTCAATTGAGATATTTGTCGGATGGATGGATAACCTGACACATAATGTGTTCAGACTGGTACTTTAATTTCCTGGCCGGCTCTCAGTGAGAAGGAAAAATAATAAGTACCCAGTCTGGATGTGCAGATTAAAGTCACGTTCAACACTGTTGTTGTTTTTTCCGTTTCGTTTACGACGAAACTGTTATATAACGGCCATCTTATCAGGCTCTATGCTGTTTGCTATTGGAACAATGGAGCTAAAACACTTTGGCTGAATAGCAAACAACGTACTGTCCCTAAAAATACCGTGCATGTACAAGAACCAGAGGAGACTCTGGAATGGATCACTGTCTGTATCATTGCACTAAAATGACTGCATACATTCGACTGCATACATTCACACTGCATACATTCGACTGCATACATTCGACTGCATACATGCGACTGCATACATTCGACTGCATACATTCACACTGCATACATTCGACTGCATACATTCGACTGCATACATGCGACTGCATACATTTGACTGCATACATTCACACTGTAATCAACCAATGAGAAACATCCATAATAAAGGTCAGAATAACATAGTGAATACTTAAATTGCTGAATAAATTGGAAAGAATGTGCAAACAACATAGATCCAGATCAGCGTAATGCCGCGTCTGATCAAGATCTAAGTTTTTGGGTCCCTAGAAATACCGAAAGACACCGAAAAACAGTATTTAACAACAATATAAGAACGAAGCAGATTGAGTTTAACTATTTATTAAGCATAATACACCTTATTGACTTAATATCTGCCCTTTATAGTGATTTATTTTAATGTTCTGAGCATATTTCGGTGATTTCATTTTCAAGGGAGACTAATCCTCCTCTACCATATACTGAAAGACACTGAATATATGTTTATCTATTTCAGGATGTTGTTTTAGGATTTATACGGGACATGTTTAGTTTTGACAAGGCACGCTATACAAGTATAGAGGAACTCTCAGAAGATATAGTGAAACTGGCAACAACACACATGAACATCGCAATACAAAAATTGAATGCTGAACCTGTATGAGGGAACGTGGATCTAGTGAAATTAGGGAACACATTTGTGACATAGAATTTTCTATTTATATTAGGGATGGCAACGAATGGTGATTGTGATATTCGAATATTCGGATGATCTTCCGAACGAATATTCGAATATTCGCACATTTCTCCAACTTTCGATTTCCACTACAGTTAGTACTGTAAAACAAATGCTTCTCAGTTTGTGTCCCGTCAAATAGACTGCATTAATCAATTAGTGACCCCTGTAAGGTGTGAACAACATGTCATCACCCTCCTTTGTTATTTGGAGCCAAATCGCGATGACATTTCGCACCTTCGGGCACGCATTGGGTCATTCTTTGTTTTCGAAACTTAATTGATTGAAATTTAAACAAACATATATATCCTTTTAAGTTATGATTTAACTGCATTTGATTTGAATTTTTTTTTTAATATTCGAATATGGTTTTAATATTCGAATATTCGGACGTTCGAACGAATATTCGAACATTCGTTGCCATCCCTAATTTATATCGTGTTTGTGGAAATGCTGAACAAAATGATGGCACAGAATTTTCTGTCGATCTAATGTTCATGAAAGTAGTGAGTTCACTCCCTTTGATGGACAAGTGATAAATGATGATATGTGAGAAAGTTGTCCGTTGCTTGTTTTTTCCAGCCTCTGTGGTCGAGTGGATACGGTCGCTGACTTGTATACCACTGTAACCTATCATCACTGATGGTCACGGGTTCGAGCCCCGCTCAGACCGTGTCTCTTTATATGAAAAAGTTGGCAGTTTCTGGAGCCTGCGCAGGAAAGGTATTGTTATAGATAAACTGCCTGTCGCTCAAATGGGCAACCGGTTGCGATGTTAAATAAACTTAAATTTAAGAAACAAAATTCCAGGCTATATAAATAATTGTGTTTCAAACCAGACTGGCTTACTGCTTTGAAATACACTAGCAGACCGGCACAGTAAGCCAGCCTGGTATGAAATATACACTAGCAGACCGGCACAGCAAGCCAGTCTGGTATGAAATATACACTAGCATGCTGGCACAGCAAGCCAGCCTGGTATAAAATATACACTAGCAGACCGGCACAGCAAGCCAGTCTGGTATGAAATATACACTAGCATGCTGGCACAGCAAGCCAGCCTGGTATAAAATATACACTAGCATACCGGTACAGCCTGGTTTGAAATGCACACTATATAAATAATTGTGTTTAGATGTCCCTCAGATTGCATCCATGTTGCATATTGAGAGACAGGAGTTCCGGTATTTGCTTTGTTCACTTGGTTAGTGACAAATCATCCTAAAAGTTGTGAAAATATTTGTGCAATGGTTCTGTACATTTTGTGTGTGTGTGTTAATTATTGTATTGAAGATTTACTTTGATAAATGATGTCACGTAAGCTGTCAGTTAGGAGGCCCGATCAGGGGTATATAAACTGTTGCACTTTACACGCTGGACTGGCAATCCAGGGATTGCAGGTTCGATCCCCCGTCTGACCCTAATAAAATTAACAGTCCTTCAGATGGGACTTTAAACCGAGGTCTCGTGTCGGTGCTTTACACCGTGCACGTAAAAGAACCAGAGGAGACTCTGGAATGGGTCTCTGTCTGTATCATTGCACTATCTTCCAAAAATCGAAAATGACTAATCTCTTCAGGAGGCGTCGCTCATATGGGCAACCGGTAGCGATGATAAATAAACATAAAAACACACACACAACACAATACATGTCCTCTCTGTGATGACTACATGCTTATACATGTACAAAGGAGTGTTTCCATTGACAGTTGTTATGCTCGATCAGAAGACTTTGTTCAGTTACCGTGGGTTACGGCATGTTGAATACGTTTATTTATCAGTGCCCCCTGGTGGTTAATCGGGGCGATTCCTTTCCGACATCTATTAAGTCATTTTATTTTTTGGAAGATAGTGCAGGATACAGAAGACGCACCAATTCAAGAAGCATCTCTGGTTCTTTTACGCTTTTCCCTTTTAGTAGCGCCTAATGACGACATTGCATATTGACATAGATCGACACATTAGCAGTCAAACAAGCTATAATAAAGATCGGAACAACGTAGTGTATACAACACTTAATAATTGCTAGTAACCTCCATGAAGGTGGAGTAGGCTAGTAGCCTCCATGAAGGTGGAGTAGGCTAGTAACCTCCATGAAGGTGGAGTAGGCTAGTAACTTCCATGAAGGTAGAGTAGGCTAGTAACTTCCATGAAGGTGGAGTAGGCTAGTAACTTCCATGAAGGTTGTATAGGCTAGTAACTTCCATGAAGGTAGAGTAGGCTAGTAACTTCCATATGAAGGTAGAGTAGGCTAGTAACTTCCATGAAGGTGGAGTAGGCTAGTAACTTCCATGAAGGTGGAGTAGGCTAGTAACTTCCATGAAGGTGGAGTAGGCTAGTAACTTCCATGAAGGTGGAGTAGGCTAGTAACTTCCATGAAGGTGGAGTAGGCTAGTAACTTCCATGAAGGTGGAGTAGGCTAGTAACTTCCATGAAGGTGGAGTAGGCTAGTAACTTCCATGAAGGTGGAGTAGGCTAGTAACTTCCATGAAGGTGGAGTAGGCTAGTAACTTCCATGAAGGTGGAGTAGGCTAGTAACTTCCATGAAGGTGGAGTAGGCTATTAACTTCCATGAAGGTGGAGTAGGCTAGTAACTTCCATGAAGGTGGAGTAGGCTAGTAACTTCCATGAAGGTGGAGTAGGCTAGTAACTTCCATGAAGGTGGAGTAGGCTAGTAACTTCCATGAAGGTGGAGTAGGCTAGTAACTTCCATGAAGGTTGTATAGGCTAGTAACTTCCATGAAGGTAGAGTAGGCTAGTAACTTCCATATGAAGGTAGAGTAGGCTAGTAACTTCCATGAAGGTGGAGTAGGCTAGTAACTTCCATGAAGGTGGAGTAGGCTAGTAACTTCCATGAAGGTGGAGTAGGCTAGTAACTTCCATGAAGGTGGAGTAGGCTAGTAACCTCCATGAAGGTGGAGTAGGCTAGTAACCTCCATGAAGGTGGAGTAGGCAAGTAACCTCTATGAAGGTGGAGTAGGCTAGTAACCTCCATGAAGGTGGAGTAGGCTAGTAACCTCCATGAAGGTGGAGTAGGCTAGTAACTTCCATGAGGTGGAGTAGGCTAGTAACTTCCATGCAGGTGGAGTAGGCTAGTAGCCTCCATGAAGGTGGAGTAGGCTAGTAACCTCCATGAAGGTGGAGTAGGCTAGTAACCTCCATGAAGGTGGAGTAGGCTAGTAGCCTCCATGAAGGATGAGTAGGCAAGTAACTTTCATGAAGGTGGAGTAGGCTAGTAACTTCCATGAAGGTGGAGTAGGCTAGTAACCTCCATGAAGGTGGAGTAGGCTAGTAACCTCCATGAGGGTGGAGTAGGCTAGTAACTTCCATGAAGGTGGAGTAGGCTAGTAACTTCCATGAAGGTGGAGTAGGCTAGTAACCTCCATGAAGGTGGAGTAGGCTAGTAACCTCCATGAAGGTGGAGTAGGCTAGTAACCTCCATGAAGGTGGAGTAGGCTAGTAACCTCCATGAAGGTAGAGTAGGCAGTAACCTCCATGAAGGTGTAGTAGGCTAGTAACCTCCATGAAGGTGGAGTAGGCTAGTATCCTCATGAAGGTGGAGTAGGCTAGTAACCTCCATGAATGTGGAGTAGGCTAGTAACCTCCATGAAGGTAGAGTAGGCTAGTAACCTCCATGAAGGTGGAGTAGGCAAGTAACTTCCATGAAGGTGGAGTAGGCTAGTAACTTCCATGAAGGTGGAGTAGGCTAGTAACCTCCATGTAGGTGGAGTAGGCTAGTAACCTCCATGTAGGTGGAGTAGGCTAGTAACCTCCATGAAGGTGGAGTAGGCTAGTAACTTCCATGAAGGTGGAGTAGGCTAGTAACTTCCATGAAGGTGGAGTAGGCTAGTAACCTCCATGAAGGTGGAGTAGGCTAGTAACCTCCATGAAGGTGGAGTAGGCTAGTAACCTCCATGAAGGTGGAGTAGGCTAGTAACTTCCATGAAGGTGGAGTAGGCAAGTTCACAGCTTATCCATTGCGTACGTTTGGTAAATTACAGCCAATTGTATGAAATAAAACTACATCTCTATGGGGGGAAAGGGTTAACATGCCTGGTGTATATGATTCCTCGGTTTATAGTCGCATCTGAAGTACTGTGAATATTATTAGGTTCAGTCGGGGGATCAAACCTGTGATCTCGGGGATTCGCAGTCAAATGTGTTAACCACTGGACCGCCTATTAGTTCAGTAATATGGATGCTTATTGCATCATATATATTTAGTTCTTGTTGGATATGACATGTATATATATATTTTAATCTGGGTGTAATATACTTATGGACAAAAGTTTTGCACGCGTATTTTTTTTCCCACATTAAATATTACGTAATCTAAATTGATTTTGTCAAACTTTTTCAGAGAATGTGTATGATTATACATTGACAATTTAGATTACATAATATTTAATGTGGTACTGCTTGTTGTCGACTTTAACCCAATCAACCCAAAGTAACTGACATGGACTTGTGCATGATATTAACCCATTCAACCCCAAGTAACTGACATGGACTGGTGCATGATATTTTTAGACCAATAACTTAATAAGAAAATTACCGTTGGACCAGTTCATTTATCAAAATGTGTAATTTTATCGAAAAATTAGTCATAATTATTACTGGCAAAAAGTGCAGATCCTGATGAGACGGCTCGTCATGAGCCGGGTCATCTGGATCTACACTTTTTGTATGTCTATTTAGAGGCCTGTAGTGTTGAATGGGTTAATTGCTGATATAAAAAATACCCTTTCAAATCTTTTGTCCTTAATATAAGTATATATACGTGTAGTTTTAAATCTTTCTTATTTCTTAAAAAGAAGCAAATTTTAAACAATCCAATTACAGAACATTTGATTTTAGCTTGGTCGTATTTTATTTGCCCATTCTACGTTGTGTATACTCCATCATAATGTAATCATAAAGTCGAGGGAGTACTTTTTTAAAAACTTTTTTTTATATATAATATATATATAAAAAAGTTTTTAAAAAAAAGAGGGAGTACATTTGCGACTGTTAAACATGTATTTGACATGCATGTACACTCACTCATAAATCGATGTCAACTTTTACTTACAGAAAATGCACATTGCTTAAGATCTGTCGCTGTAGTAACAATCGGCACCCACTATGACAACCACATATACTGATTCAGTTTTCAAAACAGAATTAACATATACCCGGCCCCCCACCCCCTCCCCCAAAATACAACATTTTTGTTTATTAATTTTCGAGCAATTTTACGAAACAAGAAAGAACAATCTATTTGCGAGTATATATGTTACCTATGGAATGTGAAAAATTGGTTGGGGAACAAGTTCTAACACTCATTTCCTCACCAATGCAATCCAGGTTCGATCCTCGGACTGGGAAGTACGCGAGATGGTACAGTGGTCCTCAAATCGGACAGGTGGAGTTTCTCCGTGCCTATAAGAATGATTAATATAAGTTGTTAATGCTTGTTTCGCAATTGCTGTAAAATAAATAAATGTTTATACCGGTATTATAGTTTATACTTAGTTCTTGGAACATTAATAAGCTTCCCTTCCCAATAATTATATTTGGCAAACAGGGGATTACCGGTATGTAAATGATTTCGTGTGCATTTATGACCGAGCATATAGTTGGTACTTTTTGTACCATGGAAATAGAGTAATTCCCATTCATTCCATAATGTCCTTTGTTGGTATTTGTTTCTTTTGTGGAGACCACCTCCGTGATCGAGTGGTTACGGTCGCTGACTTGTATACCACTGTAACCTATCATCATTGATGGTCACGGGTCCGCCTCTGTGATCGAGTGGTTAAGGTCATATATTTTCGTGTCTCATGCTGTATGGCTAGTGATCCTGTTGAGTATATTTTCGTGTCTCATGCTGTATGGCTAGTGATCCTGTTGAGTATATTTTCGTGTCTCATGCTGTATGGCTAGTGATCCTGTTGAGTATATTTTCGTGTCTCATGCTGTATGGCTAGTGATCCTGTTGAGTATATTTTCGTGTCTCATGCTGTATGGCTAGTGATCCTGTTGAGTATATTTTCGCCAGCCCCAATTTCTTTTAACAAATGAAATACCAATATATGGCCATTCGGCTTGTGGAAGATCATTTGTTATACCCAGGTGCCCGTTCTTGCCTGATTGACTGTTCGTACAGGCATAGGGGATCTTCCTTCACCAATAATAGATCTTCATTGACTAATAATAGATCTTCCTTCACCAATAATAGATCTTCATTGACCAATAATAGATCTTCCTTCACCAATAATAGATCTTCCTTCACCAATAATAGATCTTTGTTCACCAATAATAGATATTTGTTCACCAATAATAGATCTTCCTTCACCAATAATAGATCTTCCTTCACCAATAATAGATCTTCCTTCACCAATAATAGATCTTCATTGACCAATAATAGATCTTCCTTCACCAATAATAGATCTTCCTTCACCAATAATAGATCTTCCTTCACCAATAATAGATCTTCATTGACCAATAATAGATCTTCCTTCACCAATAATAGATCTTCCTTCACCAATCTTTGTTCACCAATAATAGATATTCGTTCACCAATAATAGATCTTCCTTCACCAATAATAGATCTTCTGTCACCAATAATAGATCTTCCTTCACCAATAATAGATCTTCATTCACCAATAATAGATCTTCCTTCACCAATAATAGATCTTTGTTCACCAATAATAGATCTTCCTTCACCAATAATAGATCTTCCTTCACCAATAATAGATCTTCCTTCACCAATAATAGATCTTCCTTCACCAATAATAGATCTTTGTTCACCAATAATAGATCGTCGTTCACCAATAATAGATCTTCCTTCACCAATAATAGATCTTCCTTCACCAATAATAGATCATCGTTCACCAATAATAGATCTTCATTCACCAATAATAGCTTGGGAGAGTGACCATATGACATGATGTGACTTTGAATTTGTGAATGTTCACAAAGACGTGAATCGGTACACGTTTAATGCCTGTGCACTCAATGGACCATAAAATTCATAGATATTGTTTACGAATCTACATGTGTTTACTAAATTTTCTTTAAATTTTCCAAATGAATCGGTGAATTAATACAGATAACGAATATAATTTGCCAATTTTTGTTTGAATTAGTGTCAATTAGGGGTGTGATACCTTAAGTACACAAACAATTACCATGTTTATAAATTCAGCATAGGTAATGTAAGAATCACCATCTCTGTCAGCCTTTTCAAGCAGCAGGTCGAGTCGGTCCTCTGGTATCGTGTTGATGATTCCAGTCTCATCCAGCTCATCTTGTAACTCTGTGACCAGCACACCCTGGTTGCCATGCTGAAACATACATCAATGCTTGTAACTATGTGACCAGCACACCCTGGTTGCCATGCTGAAACATACATCGATGCTTGTAACTCTGACCAGCACACCCTGGTTGCCATGCTGAAACATACATTGATGCGTGTAACTCTGTGACCAGTACACCCTGGTTACCATGCTGAAACATACATTGATGTGTGTAACTCTGTGACCAGCACACCCTGGTTGCCATGCTGAAACATACATCAATACTTGTAACTCTGCGACCAGTACACCCTGATTGCCATGCTGAAACATACATCAATGCTTGTAACTCTGTGACCAGCACACCCTGGTTGCCATGCTGAAACATACATCAATGCTTGTAACTCTGTGACCAGCACACCCTGCTTGCCATGCTGAAACATACATCAATGCTTGTAACTCTGTGACCAGCACACCCTGGTTGCCATGCTGAAACATACATTGCCAGCACACCTGTTGCCATGCTGAAACATACATCAATGCTTGTAACTCTGTGACCAGCACACCCTGGTTGCCATGCTGAAACATACATCAATGCTTGTAACTCTGTGACCAGCACACCCTGGTTGCCATGCTGAAACATACATCAATGCTTGTAACTCTGTGACCAGCACACCCTGGTTGCCATGCTGAAACATACATCAATGCTTGTAACTCTGTGACCAGCACACCCTGGTTGCCATGCTGAAACATACATCAATGCTTGTAACTCTGTGACCAGCACACCCTGGTTGCCATGCTGAAACATACATCAATGCTTGTAACTCTGTGACCAGCACACCCTGATTGCCATGCTGAAACATACATCAATGCTTGTAGCTCTGTGACCAGCATACCCTGATTGCCATGCTGAAACATACATCAATGCTTGTAACTCTGTGACCAGCACACCCTGGTTGCCATGCTGAAACATACATCAATGCTTGTAACTCTGTGACCAGCACACCCTGATTGCCATGCTGAAACATACATCAATACTTGTAACTCTGTGAGCAGCACACCCTGATTGCCATGCTGAAACATACAACAATACTTGTAACTCTGTGACCAGCACACCCTGGTTGCCATGCTGAAACATACATCAATGCTTGTAACTATGTGACCAGCATACCCTGATTGTCATGCTGAAACATACATCAATGCTTGTAACTCTGTGACCAGCCCACCCTGGTTGCCATGCTGAAACATACATCAATGCTTGTAACTCTGTGACCAGCACACCATGATTGCCATGCTGAAACATACATCAATGCTTGTAACTATGTGACCAGCATACCCTGATTGTCATGCTGAAACATACATCAATGCTTGTAACTCTGTGACCAGCCCACCCTGGTTGCCATGCTGAAACATACATCAATGCTTGTAACTCTGTGACCAGCACACCCTGATTGCCATGCTGAAACATACATCAATGCTTGTAACTATGTGACCAGCATACCCTGATTGTCATGCTGAAACATACATCAATGCTTGTAACTCTGTGACCAGCATACCCTGATTGTCATGCTGAAACATACATCGATGCGTGTAACTCTGTGACCAGCATACCCTGATTGCCATGCTGAAACATACATCAATGCTTGTAACTCTGTGACCAGCATACCCTGATTGCCATGCTGAAACATACATCGATGCTTGTAACTCTGACCAGCACACCCTGGTTGCCATGCTGAAACATACATCAATGCTTGTAACTCTGTGACAAGCACATCCTGGTTGCCATGCTGAAACATACATCGATGCGTGTAACTCTGTGACCAGCACACACTGATTGCCATGCTGAAACATACATCAATACTTGTAACTCTGTGACAAGCACACCCTGATTGCCATGCTGAAACATACATCAATGCTTGTAACTATGTGACCAGCACACCCTGATTGTCATGCTGAAACATACATCAATGCTTGTAACTCTGTGACCAGCACACCCTGGTTGCCATGCTGAAACATACATCAATGCTTGTAACTCTGTGACCAGCACACCCTGATTGCCATGCTGAAACATACATCAATGCTTGTAACTCTGTGACCAGCACACCCTGATTGCCATGCTGAAACATACATCAATACGTGTACCTCTGTGACCAGCACACCCTGATTGCCATGCTGAAACATACATCAATGCGTGTAACTCTGTAACCAGCACACCCTGATTGCCATGCTGAAACATACATCAATGCTTGTAACTCTGTGACCAGTACACCCTGGTTGCCATGCTGAAATATACACAACTCTGGGACAAGGAACAGTCCCTTCTTTGGCCATAGTTTGTCTGCAATACCATTAAATACCAAAACTGTACATCACAGCCTACAATTAACAAATACCCGTTAATCCAGGATTACTTATTCAAACATAATAATGTATGCATATCACACAAGGATTAGCCATTCATTACGAATTTAAACCAAGTATTAATTTCCGCTTGCATAACTCAATTGAAAAATTGGATTGCATTAAATATTGCGAGATCATCGACGATCACTGTCTAAATGTTTCTAACCATCGACCAGTTATGTGCAATCTGTGTTGTCCTATTATTATGTATGCTAATGGTTACTGTGGTACAAACCGTATTAACTGGAATAAGGTCTCTGAGGCTGAGTATAATTGCTATGAAAATACATTGAGCCAGTCAGAGTACCTGCTGAGGGCTAGATTTCAACCAATCTCATCGCCAAATGATATCGACAGCATATACACCAATATCGTTACTGCTGTTCAGGAAGCGTCGGCAGCATCTATGCGTAAACGAACATTTAAGCATTTCTTAAAGCCTTACTGGACTAAAAACTTAACGTTTCTGCAGAAAAATATAAGTCGTTTACGTCATATATGGTTGTCTGAAGGAAAACCGCATGGCTTTAGCCAATCTTACTGCAATTATAAAGACGCAAAGCGCGAATTTAGACGCACGCATAGACGTATCGCCGAAACGTTAATTAATTTAATAATATTTTATTGCAACTTTTTTCCACAGCATGTACAACACAATTTACATTTCACAATATCATTTCATCAATACAATCAAATTTACACATACATAAATCATGACAATTGTTCCTTACATATATATAACATTTTCAAAAGTGCAAAAGGATCGGGCTACAAGTTTTGACAACATTAGCAACAGCCCTTTCCCAGAGGTCAATTTTGTTATACAATAAATTCCGATGTATGTAGTTCTACTTTATTAAATTTACCAAGATAATTATTGCTTAGAATGAATAAGAAAAAGACGGGACATTTTGAATAAAATAATAAAAAGATGAACAAAGTAAACTGAAAGAAAAAAAAAAAGAGTGTTTTTTTAAGAGCTGCCCTCACCATCTACTTCACTGCCTATCCCCGAACCCCCACCCCAGAACAATATAGGTCAAGTTGTGAAGACAGTACATGCTGATTTTGTATCGATTTATATTACATGTTAGTATTGATATTAGATTTCTTATACAGTTTCCTCTGGAATGAGCAGTAATATACTTTGTATTATAAAACTTTGAATGATCAAAAATACTTGTTTAGTAAGATAAAAGAAATAGTATGTAATACATTAATTTATTCACGCTTAAACCTTTCTGTGTGTTGAATAAATTTTTGTACTTCGAGGAATATGAATTCGTTTTCATCGTCCGTGAGGTTTTCGTTTCCAAACAATAGTGTATTCGTACTAAGAGGACGAAAAATACGAAGAGCTTGGAATAATATGTATCTTTGTTGGCAGTATTTGTTACATTGGAAAAAGTAGTGTTCGGCATCTTCACAAGGATTCCCACATTCACAAGAGAAGTGTTGACTTAAATGGTTACGGAAGAGATCAGCGTTCAAATTACTACATTTGTTTCTGATTCTAGCATGGTAAACTGAGTAATGTCTTTTACCCCTCAAGAAATACTGAGGAACAAGAGGTGGTTTGAAATGTCTTTTAAGGTTTGATTTGAAGCTTGAGAGTGTAAGCGAATTGCGAATATCGTTATCAAATTCATTCCAGAGTTTTACTGAAGATGGAATTACTGATCTGGAGTATATTTCTAAACGTCTAGGAACTGTGACATAATTTATGTTAGCTCGCAAGTTATAAGGATTAGTTTCTTGTATAGAAGGAGGAAATAATTCTGAAAGATACTCTGGTAAATACCCATGTTTATCTTTGTAAACTAATATTAGCTTTTGCATCATACGTCGATCTAAAAGAGACACCCACCCTATCTCGCTTAGAAGCCGTTCAATGGACACAGAACGTGTTAAACCAGTTACTACTCTAGCAGCTTCGTACTGCAGTTTTTCTATGGATTCCTTTTCGTATAAAGTACAGTTATCCCAGACAATTGAAGCGTATTCAAGTATAGGTCGTAGATATGATATGTAAATTTGGTTAAGCGTGTGTCGCCTTAGCTTAAACTTTAGCATTTGCATGGAGCCAAGTACTTTAGATGCAGACGAAATTACGTTTTTTATGTGATCATGCCAAGAACCATCTTTACTGAGGGTAACTCCAAGATATTTGTGACTATCAACGAAACTAAGTTCTGTATTTTGAAATTGTAATTTAGGAAGTTCTCTTTCTGCTAACGAAAATGCCACTACCTCTGTTTTAGAAGGGTTAAATTTAACCAACCATTGTTTCGACCAATCAGATACTTTTTGGAGATCGGAATTTAGCCGTGTTTCAATAAGTGTTTTATTGACGGAGGACACTGCCATTGAACAATCGTCTGCAAATAATCTAGTAGAACTTTCTAATAGGTCAGCAATGTCGTTCACATAGATTAAAAACAACAGTGGTCCTAACACTGATCCCTGAGGTACACCAGCATTAATGTATTTTGTTTCAGAAAAAGATGATTCAACAAATACTCGTTGTTTTCTATGACTTAGATAATTTTCGAGCCACTTATTAACCTTACCAGTTATTCCGTTTTGTTTTAATTTGAACAATAATCCTGAATGCCAAACTCTATCAAACGCTTTTGAAATGTCACAAAAAGCAATACAAGTTATTAGTTTTTCATCATACGCTTTGCATATTTGGTGATATAAGTCAATAAGTTGAAAAACAGTAGAGTGTCCAGGTAAAAATCCAGATTGGTATTTAAAAATTAGATCGTTAGCATGAAGATAGTTGTACAGATATTTGAACATTACTTGTTCCATGACTTTGCCAAGACAACTAATTAATGATATCGGCCTATAGTTTGATGGAGTATCTCTATCACCCTTCTTAAATAGAGGCATTACATGTGCTAACTGTTCATGTGAAACGTTCATGCGGGATCAAGACGATGAGCTAGATAAACTTGGTGAAGTTGACCAGAAGCAATTTTGGCGCGTAATTAATAGGAAACGCAAAGGTTGCAATAAAGCTGGCTGTGAAATTAAGTTTGGCAATGTCATGTACCGCGATGCGTTATCCATCACAGACCAGTGGAAACAATATTTCGCAGACATATACTCCTGACGAAAATGCAAATTACAATTCAGCATGGAAAAATACTGTTGATGACACGGTTCATAGCTTACAGTCCCCTATAAATAGTGCCACAAGCAATGTATATCTTAATACGTCAATTTCGCCAGATCTTTTAGCCGACTTATTGCGTAAATGCAAAAATGGTAAAATGCCCGGTTATGATAATGTTTTCTATGAGCATTTGATTCATGGTGGTAACACCTTAATATTAGTTCTAGCACGTCTGTACTCGGCAATGCTAAAATTTAGTTATGTACCCCCAGACATGAACCGGGGCGTAATTGTGACGCTACACAAGGGCGGTCGTAAAAGTAAACATGATCCACATAATTACCGCGCTATTACACTAACCTCTACAATATTAAAGTTGTATGAAAGTGTTCTTTTAACCCGTGCAGGGGATGATATCCTGAAAGATCTAAGTCCTCAGCAAGGTGGCTTCCAACAACAACTAGGCTGTATAATGACATCGTTTTCCTTAAGGGAGTCAATATCATTTGCAAAAGAGCACCACAGCAAGGCCTTCATTTGTTACTTAGATTGTCGCCAGGCATTTGACCGTGTCTGGCATAATGGTCTAATTTATAAACTAGAGTCGTGTGGGCTAGACCATCTCACATTCAAATCTTTTGTATCCCTCTATAGTAACATGAATAGTTGTGTCCGCAATCAGTCATTCACATCGGAGTGGTTCCCCGTTATGCAGGGTACCAGACAGGGAGGGAAGAGTTCCCCTCTCCTTTTTTTACTTTACATAAATGGCCTAATACAGGAGTTAGAAAACTCTAAGCTAGGCTTTTGTATATATAATTTTAACATTTGTAGTCCAACAGTTGCTGATGACATGATTCTATTCTCCATGTCCAAGTACGGACTAGATCAGATGTTACAAATATGTTATGAATATTCATTAAAATGGAGGTTTGAATACAATGCCAAGAAATGCTCTGTCGTTGTGTACAATGAAACAAAGCATGAGTTTGATCAATCAGATATGTCATGGAAACTTGGTGATCAAACTATCACTGAAGACATCCAATATACTCACCTGGGGATTATATGTAACAAGTACTGCTCATTAAATGACAATATTCACTCGGCAAGTATCAAACTCCGTGGTACCCTACTTAACATTTCCAATAGTGGTGTTGGATCTGGGAACCTAAACATATTCAGTCTCACAAAACTGTATAGGACAGTAGTATTGCCGACATCCCTATACGGGTGTGAACTGTGGAGCTATCTTATATCCGCCAATATCCTTGAAATCGAACGAGCCCATAGATTTTGCATAAAATATATTCAACGCCTACCATTGTTCACTAATAATCAGGCATCACTCAGCTGTCTGGGCCTTGTTCCGAATGAAACAGAAATTAATTACAAGAAACTCCAGTTTCTGGGTCAACTCGTCCGACTACCCTGCCAATATCTCTCGAAACGTATCTTTATAAACAGGTTGGTACGCTATAAATCTTGCATTGAAAGACAAAGCCTTGGGTTTATTCCTGATGTGCTTGGATTACTTAGGAAGTATGATCTCATGCATTATGTAGATATCTTTCTTGAAACTGCATACTTTCCATCGAAATATCAATGGGGAAATATATTCTTAAACGGAATGTATATGGAATAGATTCCGAAGAAGGTACTATATCAGCATGTAGCTCCTTGCCTACAGGTATTGGTAAAACTATATTCCAAAAACAGGAACCTTGTACTATCTGGCAATTAAGCCGTAAATTCCCAAGCGTAAAAATGTACTGTTTCACAGCTATATATGTACTGTGTAGATTACTTTCTTTCTCACGTCCTGAGTTATGCACACAATGCGATAAATGTGTTGTGAACTTAGTTGTTCATAAGCTGTTATTATGTACATCTCAGGATAAATTAAGAAAGTGCTTATAGCAGAACATAAGTTGTGTGACTGGTATTAAGACATACATTGATTTTATCAAACAACCACCCGAGACACAGATATATGATATGCTTGCAGGACTGGAGACACATGAACTTCCAGACACCGCAAGCGAAACACTTATGATAATATGTTTTAGGGCATTCTGGCAAATGCTCCAAACTTAAGGTTGTAGTAAATCAGTACTCTAAACATGTTTGCTTCTATTTAAATACCATTGTATTGCTTTTAGGTACCTGAACCGTTTTCTTTACTGAAGAATGGTGTTCCGGTTATAAACACTGTAACATCATTTGTGTGCGCTACCATCATCTCTTTCCCTTGCATTTCGTTTCGGCAAGTAATGATGATCGGTATACACTAATTAATAGCTGCATGGTTATGTCAGTTCTTATGACCATTATTGTACACTTGTACTACTTTGTATATATGTATGTTTATATGTGTCCATGTAAAACGTGTAATTGTATATTATGTATGTTCACTTGTGCTCTTCATGTATATGGAGGTAATAAAAGGATTAAATAATAAATAGCTGAGTTTCTTTTTTGGATATCTTTGATTTTTGTCGCACCCTTAATAATAGGGGTGATGCCCCCAGAGGTAAAATAGACTTTTTATGTTAGGGGGAATAGCAAGTACAGAAGACACTCCCAATTCCAGAAGCATTCCTGGTTCTTTTTTTCTGGTCCAGGTTCCGAGGTTATAAAACTTTTCTCTGATCTCAAACTCGAGCTCTAGTGATTTGATTGGTTGATTCTGATATATAAGTTCGAATGAACCAATCAGACGTTTGAAAATGAGTTTGTGATTGGAGAGAAGCTTTATAACCTCCAGGCCTGGGGTATTCTCGATCCCCCGTCTGACCCTAATAAAATTAACAGTCTTTCAGATGGGACTTTAAACCGAGGTCTCGTGTCGGTGCTTTACATCGTGCACGTTAAAGAACCAGAGGATACTCTGGAATGGGTCTCTGTCTGTATCATTGCACTATTATCCAAATATCTAAAATGACTAATCTCTTCTGGAGGCGTCGCTCATATGGGCAACCGGTAGCGACGATAAATAAACGTAAAACACATATTGATCTGATACAGGTGTACAATGTCACAACTTACAAAGTGTGCAGGGAGTCTTATAATGCATCAAATGTGGAAGTCGTGATAGCGCAGTGGATGCGCGGATGCTTCAGGTGCGAAAGGTCCGGAGTTCGAGCCCCGCTGGAGCCGTTACGATTGTGTCCTTAGGCAAGGCATTTAAATTCCACGTTGCCTCTTCTCTCTCCCTCGTGGCGATGGATTCCATCAGGAATGAGGTCTCGAGAGTGATTAATATAAGTTGAAATAAATTGTTTCGCAATCCAGCTAAAATAAATTTGTATATATAAATGCCTTGGCCTGCAGATTGCAACAGAAAATGAAAATTGAAATAGGCCAAAAATGCAATCAAAAGTGGAGTAGGCATTGCCATGTCTATATGGTATAGCATCTAGACCAGCGATCACATATCTCATGGCGTGATCATATATTCTTGTGTTTGTTTGTTTTTGGGGCTTAGGTGATATGGCGACTCTCCAGCTATTATTGGTGGAGCCCTGGGTGCCACCTCGAACACCTGGGTAGAACCAACGACCTTCCGCAAGCCAGCAGGATAGCCTCCTCATTTGAAATAATTTGACGCCCCCAGTGAAATTCGAACCAGCAAAGGTTAGGGGCCATAACGACCATAACCACTCGGCCACCATATATTTTTGTCATCTCTGTGTATAGTAATATTAGAAAAATAAAAAATAAATAAGATTGTTTGTGAATATATACATAATACATGTAGTGCCAATAAATACATAGTGTGTGAATACATAGTGCCAATAAATACATAGTGTGTGAATACATAGTGCCAATAAATACATAGTGTGTGAATACATAGTGCCAATAAATACATAGTGTGTGAATACATAGTGCCAATAAATACATAGAGTGTGAATACATAGTGCCAATAAATACATAGTGTGTGAATACATAGTGCCAATAAATACATACAGTGTGAATACATAGTGCCAATAAATACATAGAGTGTGAATACATGTAGTGCCAATAAATACATACAGTGTGAATACATAGTGCCAATAAATACATACAGTGTGAATACATAGTGCCAATAAATACATAGTGTGAATACATAGTGCCAATAAATACATAGTGTGTGAATACATAGTGCCAATAAATACATAGTGTGTGAATACATAGTGTGTGAATACATAGTGCCAATAAATACATAGTGTGTGAATACATAGTGCCAATAAATACATAGTGTGTGAATACATAGTGCCAATAAATACATAGTGTGTGAATACATAGTGCCAATAAATACATAGTGTGTGAATACATAGTGCCAATAAATACATAGTGTGTGAATACATAGTGCCAATAAATACATAGTGTGTGAATACATAGTGCCAATAAATACATAGTGTGTGAATACATAGTGCCAATAAATACATAGTGTGTGAATACATAGTGCCAATAAATACATAGTGTGTGAATACATAGTGTGTGAATACATAGTGCCAATAAATACATAGTGTGTGAATACATAGTGCCAAGAAATACATAGTGTGTGAATACATAGTGCCAATAAATACATAGTGTGTGAATACATAGTGTGTGAATACATAGTGCCAATAAATACATAGTGTGTGAATACATAGTGCCAATAAATACATAGTGTGTGAATACATAGTGCCAATAAATACATAGTGTGTGAATACATAGTGCCAATAAATACATAGTGTGTGAATACATAGTGCCAATAAATACATAGTGTGTGAATACATAGTGCCAATAAATACATAGTGTGTGAATACATAGTGCCAATAAATACATAGAGTGTGAATACATAGTGCCAATAAATACATAGTGTGTGAATACATAGTGCCAATAAATACATAGTGTGTGAATACATAGTGCCAATAAATACATAGTGTGTGAATACATAGTGCCAATAAATACATAGTGTGTGAATACATAGTGCCAATAAATACATAGTGTGTGAATACATAGTGCCAATAAATACATAGTGTGTGAATACATAGTGCCAATAAATACATAGTGTGTGAATACATAGTGCCAATAAATACATAGTGTGTGAATACATAGTGTGTGAATACATAGTGCCAATAAATACATAGTGTGTGAATACATAGTGCCAATAAATACATAGTGTGTGAATACATAGTGCCAATAAATACATAGTGTGTGAATACATAGTGCCAATAAATACATAGTGTGTGAATACATAGTGCCAATAAATACATAGAGTGTGAATACATGTAGTGCCAATAAATACATAGAGTGTGAATACATGTAGTGCCAATAAATACATAGAGTGTGAATACATAGTGCCAATAAATACATAGAGTGTGAATACATGTAGTGCCAATAAATACATAGAGTGTGAATACATAGTGCCAATAAATACATAGTGTGTGAATACATAGTGCCAATAAATACATAGTGTGTGAATACATAGTGCCAATAAATACATAGAGTGTGAATACATAGTGCCAATAAATACATAGTGTGTGAATAATAGTGCCAATAAATACATAGAGTGTGAATACATGTAGTGCCAATAAATACATAGAGTGTGAATACATGTAGTGCCAATAAATACATAGAGTGTGAATACATAGTGCCAATATACATAGAGTGTGAATACATAATGCCAAGAAATACATAGTGTGTGAATACATAGTGCCAATAAATACATAGTGTGTGAATACATAGTGCCAATAAATACATACAGTGTGAATACATAGTGCCAATAAATACATAGAGTGTGAATACATAGTGCCAATAAATACATAGTGTGTGAATACATAGTGCCAATAAATACATAGTGTGTGAATACATAGTGCCAATAAATACATAGAGTGTGAATACATAGTGCCAATAAATACATAGAGTGTGAATACATAATGCCAAGAAATACATAGTGTGTGAATACATAGTGCCAATAAATACATAGTGTGTGAATACATAGTGCCAATAAATACATAGAGTGTGAATACATAGTGCCAATAAATACATAGAGTGTGAATACATAGTGCCAATAAATACATAGAGTGTGAATACATAGTGCCAATAAATACATACAGTGTGAATACATAGTGCCAAGAAATACATAGAGTGAATACATAGTGCCAAGAAATACATAGTGTGTGAATACATAGTGCCAATAAATACATAGTGTGTGAATACATAGTGCCAATAAATACATAGTGTGTGAATACATGTAGTGCCAAGAAATACATAGAGTGGGAATACATGTAGTGCCAATAAATACATAGTGTGTGAATACATAGTGCCAAGAAATACATAGTGTGTGAATACATAGTGCCAATAAATACATAGTGTGTGAATACATAGTGCCAATAAATACATAGTGTGTGAATACATAGTGCCAATAAATACATAGTGTGTGAATACATAGTGCCAAGAAATACATAGAGTGTGAATACATGTAGTGCCAAGAAATACATAGTGTGTGAATACATGTAGTGCCAAGAAATACATAGAGTGTGAATACATAGTGCCAATAAATACATAGTGTGTGAATACATAGTGCCAATAAATACATAGTGTGTGAATACATAGTGCCAATAAATACATAGTGTGTGAATACATAGTGCCAATAAATACATAGTGTGTGAATACATAGTGCCAATAAATACATAGTGTGTGATACATAGTGCCAATAAATACATAGAGTGTGAATACATAGTGCCAATAAATACATAGTGTGTGAATACATAGTGCCAATAAATACATAGTGTGTGAATACATAGTGCCAATAAATACATAGGTGTGAATACATAGTGCCAATAAATACATAGAGTGTGAATACATAGTGCCAATAAATACATAGAGTGTGAATACATAGTGCCAATAAATACATAGAGTGTGAATACATGTAGTGCCAATAAATACATAGAGTGTGAATACATAGTGCCAATAAATACATAGAGTGTGAATACATAGTGCCAATAAATACATAGTGTGTGAATACATAGTGCCAATAAATACATAGAGTGTGAATACATAGTGCCAATAAATACATAGAGTGTGAATACATAGTGCCAATAAATACATAGTGTGTGAATACATAGTGCCAATAAATACATAGAGTGTGAATACATAGTGCCAATAAATACATAGTGTGTGAATACATAGTGCCAAGAAATACATAGAGTGTGAATACATAGTGCCAAGAAATACATAGAGTGTGAATACATAGTGCCAAGAAATACATAGTGTGTGAATACATAGTGCCAAGAAATACATAGAGTGTGAATACATAGTGCCAATAAATACATAGAGTGTGAATACATAGTGCCAATAAATACATAGAGTGTGAATACATAGTGCCAATAAATACATAGTGTGTGAATACATAGTGCCAATAAATACATAGAGTGTGAATACATAGTGCCAATAAATACATAGTGTGTGAATACATAGTGCCAATAAATACATAGAGTGTGAATACATAGTGCCAATAAATACATAGTGTGTGAATACATAGTGCCAATAAATACATAGAGTGTGAATACATAGTGCCAATAAATACATAGTGTGTGAATACATAGTGCCAATAAATACATAGTGTGTGAATACATAGTGCCAAGAAATACATACAGTGTGAATACATAGTGCCAAGAAATACATAGAGTGTGAATACATGTAGTGCCAATAAATACATAGAGTGTGAATACATAGTGCCAATAAATACATAGAGTGTGAATACATAGTGCCAAGAAATACATAGTGTGTGAATACATAGTGCCAAGAAATACATAGTGTGTGAATACATAGTGCCAAGAAATACATAGAGTGTGAATACATAGTGCCAATAAATACATAGTGTGTGAATACATAGTGCCAATAAATACATAGAGTGAATACATAGTGCCAATAAATACATAGAGTGAATACATAGTGCCAATAAATACATAGAGTGTGAATACATAGTGCCAATAAATACATAGTGTGTGAATACATAGTGCCAATAAATACATAGAGTGAATACATAGTGCCAATAAATACATACAGTGTGAATACATAGTGCCAATAAATACATAGAGTGTGAATACATGTAGTGCCAATAAAAACATAGTGTGTGAATACATAGTGCCAATAAATACATACAGTGTGAATACATAGTGCCAATAAATACATAGTGTGTGAATACATAGTGCCAATAAATACATACAGTGTGAATACATAGTGCCAATAAATACATAGTGTGTGAATACATAGTGCCAATAAATACATAGAGTGTGAATACATGTAGTGCCAATAAATACATAGTGTGTGAATACATAGTGCCAATAAATACATAGAGTGTGAATACATGTAGTGCCAATAAATACATAGTGTGTGAATACATAGTGCCAATAAATACATAGAGTGTGAATACATGTAGTGCCAATAAATACATAGTGTGTGAATACATAGTGCCAATAAATACATAGAGTGTGAATACATGTAGTGCCAATAAATACATAGTGTGTGAATACATAGTGCCAATAAATACATAGAGTGTGAATACATGTAGTGCCAATAAATACATAGTGTGTGAATACATAGTGCCAATAAATACATAGAGTGTGAATACATGTAGTGCCAATAAATACATAGTGTGTGAATACATAGTGACAAGAAATACATAGAGTGAATACATAGTGCCAAGAAATACATACAGTGTGAATACATAGTGCCAAGAAATACATAGATTGTGAATACATAGTGCCAAGAAATACATAGAGTGTGAATACATAGTGCCAAGAAATACATAGAGTGTGAATACATAGTGCCAAGAAATACATAGAGTGTTAATACATGTAGTGCCAAGAAATACATAGAGTGTGAATACATGTAGTGCCAATAAATACATAGAGTGTGAATACATGTAGTGCCAATAAATACATAGTGTGTGAATACATAGTGCCAATAAATACATAGTGTGTGAATACATAGTGCCAATAAATACATAGAGTGTGAATACATAGTGCCAATAAATACATAGAGTGTGAATACATGTAGTGCCAATAAATACATAGTGTGTGAATACATAGTGACAAGAAATACATAGAGTGAATACATAGTGCCAAGAAATACATACAGTGTGAATACATAGTGCCAAGAAATACATAGATTGTGAATACATAGTGCCAAGAAATACATAGTGTGTGAATACATAGTGCCAATAAATACATAGTGTGTGAATACATAGTGCCAATAAATACATAGAGTGTGACTACATGTAGTGCCAATAAATACATAGAGTGTGAATACATGTAGTGCCAATAAATACATAGTGTGTGAATACACAGTGCCAATAAATACATAGAGTGTGAATACATGTAGTGCCAATAAATACATAGTGTGTGAATACATAGTGACAAGAAATACATAGAGTGAATACATAGTGCCAAGAAATACATACAGTGTGAATACATAGTGCCAAGAAATACATAGATTGTGAATACATAGTGCCAAGAAATACATAGAGTGTGAATACATGTAGTGCCAAGAAATACATAGAGTGTGAATACATAGTGCCAAGAAATACATAGAGTGTGAATACATAATGCCAAGAAATACATAGAGTGTGAATACATAGTGCCAAGAAATACATAGAGTGTGAATACATAGTGCCAAGAAATACATAGAGTGTTATTACATGTAGTGCCAAGAAATACATAGAGTGTGAATACATGTAGTGCCAAGAAATACATAGAGTGTGAATACATAGTGCCAAGAAATACATAGAGTGTGAATACATGTAGTGCCAAGAAATACATACAGTGTGAATACATAGTGCCAAGAAATACATAGAGTGTGAATACATGTAGTGCCAAGAAATACATAGAGTGTGAATACATAGTGCCAAGAAATACATAGAGTGTTAATACATGTAGTGCCAAGAAATACATAGAGTGTGAATACATGTAGTGCCAAGAAATACATAGAGTGTGAATACATAGTGCCAAGAAATACATAGAGTGTGAATACATGTAGTGCCAAGAAATACATACAGTGTGAATACATAGTGCCAAGAAATACATACAGTGTGAATACATAGTGACAAGAAATACACAGAGTGTGAATACATAGTGACAAGAAATACATAGAGTGTGAATACATAGTGCCAAGAAATACATAGAGTGTGAATACATGTAGTGCCAAGAAATACATAGAGTGTGAATACATAGTGACAAGAAATACATAGAGTGTG